>JAZGTJ010010555.1:0-17940 GCA_036877575.1 Botia almorhae
TTCATTTTTACTATGACCACAGTTATGTCTTGCTCTGATACACGTTTTGGGTTTATATATATGTGTATATATATATGTGTATATATATATATATATATATATATATATATGTGACAGCTAGAACACTTAAGCCTAACCCTGTATTATATATTATATATATATATATATATATGTGACAGCTAGTTTGCTAAATTATACGTAATCCCTCCCCTAGTGTGTTTCTCAGTAAATATTTTGGCTAATTTGTTTAACTTCCACCATCGTTAGGAGTGCAGTATCATCGACTCTATTTTGCACCGTTTACCCTGTTTAAATCATTCTGCGGTTTCCTTCAGCATCAGCGGAGCAAATATGAGAAAGTCTGCAGGCTCAGTCTGGTCCTACCAATGGTTTTACACAACTCTTGTCCAGCTCATTAAAATTCATGAATTCCCGGGGGTCCTGCGCTGTGATTGGACAGCTGTACCAGAAGCCTAAATTCCCTATTTTTCTAGGTGTCTCAAGGTTGTGCTCCACAGTAAATAGGTGGAAGTTAAAGGAGCAAACCCAACATATTGATTAGGGCTTTAAGGCTAGAGCTGTTAGCAACCTTGAATCCTGAAGTGTACTACAGAGGCTTGTCAACTAAGAAAACGCATTATGATAAAGTACATTGTGCTTTTGAGGGGCCGAATTACATTCGTCTCGCACGTAATGGGTGAGGAAATTCCACTGAACTGAACGGGTATTTACCAGGCGACATTCAACTGTGAACAAACGCTGTTCTTGTCCATGTTTCTTCTTGTTCGTGAATTGACTGCGTGTGCAGGAATATGTACTGTTTTTATATACATTTTACGGTACGTGTGTTTTCAAACAGGCCGGTTGTATCAAAGTCTACCCTTATCTATTAATAATAAGGAGCTAATCAATCAGGCCTCTGGAGCTATTGAGACACAGGCTGTTTTGCCCTGCAGGGAGAGAGGGGGCCAATCAGCACCACCCGTGCTCATTTTTAATTCAGTAGCTGTGGGACCTCATAGCTCTCTACCCCACAGTCTTGAGCACTGTCAGCACAAAGTGAATCCATCACAGTTTGGCCTTCTCGGTATTGATTGGACCTATTATGTTAAATGTATTTAAGCAACAAGTTATATTTGCCTTTACCGTGCGTGATTAACATATGCATGAGACGTTATAGAACATATAAAATCAAAAGTTTCAAAATTAGATGCTGCCCTAATTTCGTTTTTATTTTATTTATTAGTATCGCTGTTCACAGATGGCGAGATCGCAAACATTAAAAAAATACAAATTTGTGTGTGTGTGGGGGGGAGGGAATGAGGAAGAGGGAAAAAAACGACATCTGTTTATAACAGCGAGAGTGAATTCTGAGGCACTCCGTTTCTCGTCTCTCAGGCGAATGTGACCTGTGCTTCTGCAACCGTTTCCATGGTTGCGTTTGGACGTGAAATTTAAATATGACGTCTTGATGGTTCTTATCATTTCTCTGTCAATGTGATGAAAATAACTACATTCCCTGGAACATTTGTTCCAAACGATGACTAATCAAAATATTAATATTCCAGTTCCCAGAGCTGGCAGCCAGTCAAGCCAACTCTGGAGATCCTAGGACTGTTTTAAAAAAGACAAACAATGTGTGAATTAATTATTCTCTTATTTAAACAGATGTGTGTCTTTCTTGGTTTGAGACTGGGCAGGTGGCTCGTGACTGCCTGCACAACAGCCTTTTCGGGCCACGGGCAGTGTGTGGTCTGACCTACCCTAGTTCTGCCATATCATAGCTTATTGAATGTGGATAAATGCCCCCGGGTGATTCTCTGTTAGTAGACTGCTGATCTCCCCGTGGTGCAATACAACACAGCCCTGACAGCTTACGGCAGTGTACTCCAAACGGCACACTGTGAGCTTGCTTAATTAGTTCACACTCCTTGTGTCATAGACACCCTAACGGCCCTTAAGCATGCTTTGTTGGAACGTTTACCGACCAAAATAACTTGTCATATGTATCACCAGGCACTGACCCCCTTGGTGCATTAAAGAGTGTAGTATAGAGGAGGTGTATAAAACGGTACGTTTATATACATGCTAATTCAAACAAGAACGTATCAAAACTACTTTTTTAAACTATGCATATATGCATGTGTGGCCCAGGTGTGTATCTTTAAGCGGTGTTTTTGCACAATACGCAACGCGCGAGCTGTATTTCAAGGATTAAAATCACGCGCGTGCATATGTATGACCGGTTTGGCCCGAGGGATGTGAATATCTGCCTTGTATTATTATGTTGTTATCAGCATCCCGCGGCTATGCCACAGGTTTCCATGCTATGTAAAGGTCATTGCGATGGTTCCAGTGGGCGGTGGAGCGGAGCACTTGGCCTATAAACTCCTCCTGTGGCTCGGAGGGCATTATAGAGGCATTGCATTTGTTTATCCTTCGTAAGGAAGTAAACTTGTACAGAGCTCAGACAAGAAATGCTTAAATCCATTTACTGCAATACAGAGAATGGTTCTCTGGATGTGGAAAGCGGCATACTTATTGGCTTGTAATTGAAAACATGATAAGAGCGTAAAGGGTGAGGTAGTTCACGTCAATTAAAGCTAAGCCAGTGGACGCATGTTCTCTTAGTGGAGTATTATTATCGAACGTGGAGTTTGCTTGTTTTGATTACGCAGGTTCGGTTGTTTACTGTGGAATTACAGAGCGCTGCATTGAAGTGAAATATCGTAGAAAGCAGCTTAAGCCCTTAATGTTGTTTCCTGTATTCCGTTTGAAGGAACGTTTCTTTATAAAACGAAAGCTCACTTATTATGTACTTCCTCTCTGCAGGCTTTGCGATTGTAGGCTGTTTGTCCTCGCTAGGCAACATAGGAACTTGGCACGTTAGTATAGAATGTAATTTTGTAACGGAACTCGCTATCTGTTGCTATCTGTCTCCATTTTATATCGTAGCATTATTTCTCTGTCACCATAGGAATATACAAGTAGGCTGTGTGACTCGTGCACTATATTTTAAAGCTTACAGTTGAAGCCATACAATATATTTGTGTGAACACAGTGAGATTTAAAGGTGAAGTGTGTAATTTCCTCTAGATAAATTATTCCATTAAGATGGTGCTGGGTTATCTGTTTAATAAAAGCCCTTTTTTAATGAGTAAGAAACATGTTGACATGGCAAATGGGTTGTGGCGAGAGGGCAAAAACCCATTTGTCTGAAGGGGAACATTTGTTATGCAGACCTTTGAGGGTGGTCACACAGATCTCCAGCTCGCAGTGGGCCACAATGAATTGGCTCTTCAGGAGATCTGGATTACTGCTTCCCTAGTGTTTCTGAAATGGGAGATACAAAGTGTTTTGCCTCGCAATGAAAGAAAAGGTGCGGCCCATTGACAAGGTTATATAAATCGCTCTGACCTGAAAAGAGTGTGTCAGGAATATTGAGGAGAAACAAAATTTGAGTAGCCATCCATCACTTGAACAGCAGGAGGATGGAGGTGAGCTCATGTAGGAAAATGAACTGGCTGTGAATTTGGCTAATTGGCCAATCCCATGAGAATCTGGTTAGCTGACACACCCCACAAACGTCCAATCACAGTCCTTAGGAACTAGCGAACTATTTTACGGTAAAATTTTTAATGTGTGACTTGTTGCTTTGTGCTTGTTGCTCTATTGACACAGTCAGGGTTTGTTGTACACTGATAGTTGCCTTAACAACACCACCTGGGACCAGTTGCATCAACATAACCACCAAGTTAAGACTGTGTCTTAAGAACTAGTCTAAGTCACTAGCGATTAGTTAAGGTTAATCAGTATTGGATTTAAATAAGTCCAGTCTACCTTTTTATCTGACTGACTAAAAGGTTATGACCGGTCTTGGAGAAGAAATTAGATGACTGATTTGTAAGGCTAGTCTAAGCAGTTGGCCACTGAAGCAGGTGGCACTTCATTGGTGGCAGTTAAAAAGTAGGCGTGTACCTTTGTGAACTAGTTTTTTAACTAGTTTGTTTCATTATAGAGGAACAACTTGTGTGCAACCTGTGTCTGGAGGGACCACATATACTGAATATAGGTTTCGATGTGTGTGCTGTCCTGTGTATGTGCATTTGTCAATATGCACCTGCATGTGTGTCAACCGCTGCAGGTAAACAATGTAAATAGTAATTGCCAGGAGAGCGTGCCTCATGCTAATAATGACTGTTTAATTGAAATTACTAGACACACAGCAGTTCGTATTACAGCTCTGCGCCTTTCCGTCTCTGTTTTGTCTGTGCGTGGCTTGGGCCGCAGTCGTAATTACCACTCAGTGTGAGGAGCCGAGCGTCGCGCTGCCACCGTTGACTGCCACCGTCGACTGCCGCCCTCGACTTCTTGGAAAGTTTTCAAGATAATGTTCGCCAAACACGCCAATGCAAAACCCAGCTGCTTAACACCATCATTATTCCTCGTCAAATGGAGGCTGTTTGCAAATTCATGCTTGGCATCACCACAGACGTCTTAACAGAGCTATGAAAATGATATTCATTGATTTTTCCTGCTTTAGCCGAGCTTGTACTGTTTGAGTTCTGGCTGGAAAAATTAGCCTGACTTACAGGGACGAGAACACACAGAGTTCAATCAGGGATTTTTGTATCAACCAGTTATTCGCAATTTATGTTGCGTTTTACTTAACTTGTTACGTTTTTAACACAATGAATATGAATTATGCCGACCCTTTGTGTGCCATTGTATTTGTGCTTATAGATTTTTTTCAATGTAGAAGCGCGAATGTAAAAAGAGCATTGTTGCGCAAATTAATTTTATTTCCGGAGTCGGGCAACATGTTTCTGTGGCATTGTTGGGGCGGCTAAAGCTTTTTAAAGTAGCTATGTGAGGACATTCAGCTACAGTGAAGCTACACTTCAAACTACTTACAAAAAGCATTCGCTCATTTAAAGAGCTTTAGCTTACTTATCAGTGCCACAGAAATATGCTGCCTGGCTTCAAAAATAAAATTAGTTTGCGCATTGATGTTCTTTTCATATCTGCGCTTTTGCACGGAACTACATAAAAGCCACTTGAGAGGGCAATATCTTTTAAATGAACAACAAATGCAGGCAAAGCCGCATTTGTCTGGCACAAATACAGACATATTAGGGTGACAACATTAACTATAACGGCTACATTTGCACGCCAAAAAATGGGCGAAAACGTAATGAACCACAACATTTCAATAAATCGTTCGCTATAACAAAGGGACCTACAGGGGACTTGAATCCATGAGTCCTTGTTTTGATTCGTTTCATCAAACAGAGCAATTGACGAGTGAATCAGACTTTCCAATGCCGCATACAGTAAGAGAATGAGACAATATTGGAGACTGTGTTTGATTACAGTAAACAGAAAACATAGGGAAAACGGCTTGTTACTGGAAAAGCGCTGGTATTTTGAATACAATTATAACTGCTGACACGCTACTAAATATAGCGTTACTGGCCTCAGTTAGGTACTCCAACACTGTTGGGTGGTTATATTTTTCACCACTGTACAGTAACCGATTCAGGAGATGATTTGCTGCTAGCATGGCATATTTATTTTGCATATCACCGTGTATTTAACATAAATAAAGAAGTACTGGTGGCATAATAACGCTGTCACAGGACATTTGTCCATAGTAACTAGAGTATCTTTCTATTAGCAGTAGCCCTTTAACCATTCTGCATAGTAAAATATGGCAGGCCTGCAGTAGTCAATGTGTAAATGAGAAGACTGAATGAAGAATATTAGCGCACCGAGAACACAGACGCTAGTCACGCTTCTGTTATGAGACCATCAGAAACAGTTTGTTTCAATTTACATAACAACCGCAGATGTTTCAGGCAGATGTTGAAGTCTGTTGCGTTACATTGTTTTCGCGGAGAAAGATTTCTCCACAAATGAATACTGACATGGAACATATCCGCACAAACGTTTCGTTTGCCAAAACGAGACGCATCGCTTAACCGATTCGGGCATAATGAGGAGGAAGAGATGAACTTTGACACAAGGTAATTCTTTGATGTTGTGTGAAGCTACATGGGCTACAAAAAGTGATGATATGTAAGAATACACGGTTTGTTTTTTAACAGATGGTGTAGTTCCATGTTCTACCAGCGGGGACTGTCTGGGCCAGGATAACAAGGTGAACTTTAACCCCTTGTCAGATCTTGTGTTATTTCGGCCTGTCATTTATGGTATTTAACAAAGCAGAACAGATTGAGGTCTGTTTATCTTTCGCCTTTTGAGTCTGTCCTCAGTCCTGCAGCTAATCTGAAGTCAATTTTTGTTTCGTCTTTTGTTTGACATCACAGCGCGCAGGACCTAAGCAATCTTCAAACTATAAACTGTTTAGATTCATTAAAGAAAACACAACTGTTGTCTCCATATTGTCAGTGTTCAAACAAGATCAGGCGTAAGATCAGGATATATAAAGCACAAAGGAAGTTCATAAAGAGGTGTTTGCAAAAACGCACGGTCACTTTAAAGATGTTTATATATACGGTCTGTATTTTTTCTTTATCCAATTCCAGACATCAGTGTTTTATATAACTGAGGATAGACATGTCATTTTAAATGGATTTGTGAAATTTGTGGCTCATTCAGTTCCCCAGTAACAACAGATGTTGCTTCGTGGATTAAAATGAAACAATGCAGTTATTTTCTTAACCGTCACTGCCAAACGCTAAGGTGACTTTTGACCTTTCTATATGAATAAAGAGGTCAAAACAAGCACGTAAACATAATACAAAAATATGTTGTTTTGGTTGTGGGCGGATTACATAATTATTCTCTTCGCTGCAAGAACACAAACCTATTTTCAAATACAACAGTAAAAAAAGACGAGACATTACAGAGTCTAAGCCCGAAGACCCTTCAAGAGCGCGCGGGTCATATTTATGCTTCATGGCTGCTTCATAGTTTATCCATGTTCAAAAACAATTACTGCGGCCCTGAAAACCCTGCAATATTTTATCCGGCTATTCATAATGTTTTTGGAAAAACATATTCCCTCCAGCTAACCATGTCATTGTTATTTTTTTTAAACATAAAGGCATTTAAAAATACCCCACTGCTTGGAACCGGAGGGAATTTTATTTGCTGTACATATATAGCGTAAACAAACAGATTGCTTCCGATTTGCTGCCGACTTTTCAAGAGCCTTTTAGTGGTTTGCTTGCCGCGCAGAGCTCCGAGCAAATTGATGGCTACCGAAAATGATGCGCTCGTGCGCCGCGAGGAACGTGCAGGAGTTGCAGTGTGCTGCGGCGGAAGATGAAATGCTCTGTCATTGTCTGCAGGAGAGCCAACACCTGCAGTCGTTGCGCGTTGAGCTAATTTGCCTAAAAAAAGAGTTTGCCATTCATCCAAAGCAGAAATGCAAGGGAAAAAGTCAACAGCAGAAATAACACCATGCCTCTTTCTTCTGACAGGATGGAAATCAAAATGAAAGGCCTGTTTTATGGGGCCCTTAATGGTGGGAATTCAGGCAGTTTTTGCGGGGGAAGAATTTTTTGCCTTCGTCTGCGCACTCGTTCGGTTTCTCGACATGAATAACACATTATGGCATTGAATTGTGCCAGCACAAACAAAACACGGAGAAAAGACGGACGCAGAGGAGGGAAGTGAAAATCCTGTTGACTGGTTTTTGGAAGTTTTAATTCTGTTGTTTATAACACTCGTGAAGACTTTAAACAAGCAAAGATTGATTCTGCGTTTGGTTGGAATTGAACACATGACCCAAGCATTACTGGAAGCAGAGCTCGGCCTATGGGATATTAGACTGCGCAATTTATTAGAAGGCGCAGCTCTTAGGAACTCTTTAAATAGTGACACATGAGCAATGAGAGCTGGGGAGAGGAACGCTTCATAAAACATAACCCTTCTCTCCTCTTGGCGACCCTGTCTGTCCGGTGACAGACGGAGGAAATCTCATTTCCTCTCCCCAGGTCTCCCCGCTGCCTGTTTTCATGAAGTTATGTGTCACCGTTCAGACGGTTCAGGTTTGGTGTACTCGCCCCCTTGTGGAGACGGTGTTCAGTTGACCCCTTACAGTGAGAGGCTAGTGTTCCCCAACATTTGTTTCGTGTTATGGCCCCCAAAGCTTGTTTTTAAGACTCAAGTGGCTCTTCATTGAGAAATATGTTTATCAGCAGCAAAAACACATGCAAGACTTACATGTGGAAGGTGTAAAGTGATAGTTCACTTAAAACTTAAACATCTGCGTTGTTTGTTCTAGTTTATGTGATGGGAGATAAGTCTGTCTGTCCATCCATCTGTCTGTCCATACGTGTGTCCGTCTGTCTGTCTGTCTCTCTCTCCTCTATATATATATATATAAACAACGTAAGATAGATAAGATAGTCTAGGTAAGATAAGATGACAGACAGACAGACAGACAGATAGATAGATAGATAGATAGATAGATAGATAGATAGATAGATAGAGTCTATCTATCTATCTATCTATCTATCTATCTATCTATCTTCCAAGTTTTAAACGTTCCAAGTGTTTTTGCCTGTGCTACATACATGCCTGATAGGGAATTACTGTTTTGTCACATTAACGTACCATTTAACTTGCCATTGTGCTCAGAATCAATTTTCACTGCTGTGTAACAGTTAACTACAACTTTACTGTTTGTCAGAGGCCTCCACGGCCTCACGTCGCACAGCACCCTGTGAGGAACAAGGCATTAGAGGGTCGGAGTGTTTAGTGAAGTAGATGGAGGCTGTACGGAGATAAAGAAGCGGGGCAGAGGGAGGTGATTAGCTGGTGATTCATCAACTCTGCCTGCTGAGTGGCCTCGCTGACGGTACTTTAATAAGCAAGCAGTATGCAGGCCACGAGATGAGTCCTGACTCTAATGCTGTAATTTGCAGACTCTTGCGATTCGGAGACACGGGGCAATAAAGCATGCAGACGATAAAAATGATACAATTACCGGAGCTCTCCTGATGGCTAATTGCATCTGATCGCATTTTATCCCCCGCCTGACAAACCCCAATGAACCGCTTGGCATTAATGAAAGCTTATCAGGGACTGGTCGGTGTGGTCACTCGTCTTTCCTGCGGAAGGTTGCTGGTGGCAACAGTGTGCTGTAAAGTGCGGCCGCATGATTCTGTGAATGATGGAAAGCGGATACGAAGTCTGTTTGTCTAGCCAAGAATTAAAGCTCTGATGTCATTATAACATAGACCTGTGGTTTTCAGGCCAAGTTAATAACTTTGATCCAATCAGAACCTTCAAGTACCATCTAGCTCAGTGGATCTCAACCTTCGTGTCTTCAAGGTTTCCTCTGTTAACCATAACCATATTTGAAGGCCGGTCCCCACTCAAAATGTTTATGCAGTAAATTTGAATATTCTAGAATATAGATTCCAGCTATAGATGCTATAGAGTATATGCATTATAAAAAAAACAAATACTAAAACAAATCTTGATTTTAAGTTGTTTTTGCTTATTTTCATACATAATTGGTCTTGTTTTAAATCATTTTAAGTCATCCTGACACCCCTCGGAAGTTTGTTGAGGACCCCTAGTGGCCCCGCCCCCTGTTTAAGAAACTGTGGTCCTGTCACAGTGTTTGTGCTGACATGCACTGTGACCTCACGTTTGCTTCTTATGGCTGTAGCTAGTTCTTCTGAATGAAAATGAAGGCACGTCCTCTCTCGTTCAGCCTAATGTTTTCACTCGCTGAAGTGCTTCGTGGATTGAGAGAAATGAAACATTGATTTAGTGACTTTTGGTTCGGCCGAACATAATTACTTGAAATATCACTGAATAGAAACTATTAATTTGGTAATTAACACATAAAATCATCTTTATCTGTCCGGCCTCATTTCGGAGCAAGAATTACATAGCAACCGAATGGGCCATTAGATTGCACATTACCGTGACTGTTTGTCCATATTACGGTATTCGACCGCATGTTACAACGGAGATGCATCTCCACATAAAAGCTCCCTCGATTTAGATTGAAGGCATCCTTTATTCTCATTATGCTTCAGTTTTGGCTGTTAAGAACTTAATGAGCTACAAGGGAGCCATTTAGTTCACCATTATGTCTGAGCAAGTTCTCAGAGGGCATATTTATGGCCTTTACATGTGGCGCCCTTGTTCAATTAGATTGAATAGGAAAAACCCAGGAGAACGTGGACAAACAGTGGAAGAGTGATAGCCAAAGTAATTACGGTTCATCTTTGACAGAGTTGCTCTTTGGGTCGGTTCAGCAGACAGATGATAACAATGCACAGACTTGTTAGGATGCCCGCGGGCTTCATAAGTGGTGTTGACCATCTCTGGTCATTACTGAATTTCACGCTGGGTAGCCTGTTAGCACGTCTAGCATTGGCGGGTAAGCCTCAGAGAGAGCGAGAGATGGAGAGACTCGGTGTGAATTTGTGTCACACGGCATTATGGGTACACAGCAGCGGTTTGTTGGTGAGACTAAAACATTCCAAGCGTTTAATGTCAAATTATTAAATTTCGCTTGTCCCCTTCACTGCCCTTGAGAATTTCTGCACGGCACTTTTGTCTGTGACCTTTTGATAAATGTCAGTCCAGTTGTAAAAATGGAACAATAAAATCATTTTTTTAATGTAACACTTCATCATGTCAACTCTTTTATTTTGCTAATGAGGAAGCTCATTTTTCAGACCGCTTGTGTCAAGTCCTTTTCCAATTATGCAATGGTATTTAAAATGTCCGTGTTCAACAGATTTAAGATTTAATCACTTGTCTATAAATTCTCACTTGTCTGAGGCAGTTTTTCACGGGAGTTGAATATTTAAGATTTACGCAATAATCTTCCTGCTCGATATATTCGCATGACACATAAGTGATTTTGTCTGTGAATTATCAAATTATTAGATTAGATCAATTTAAATATTAAAGTTGCTGTAGCAAGTTACATTAACTTACATACACATATATAACTCGGTTACATATATAACCAAGTTACAGTAACTTACAGTAACCAAATCAGTAATGCTGGGTTTAAGAAGTGGTTGTAATCTGTTAATAATATTTGCGTCCTCTATCAACATTGTGTTCCTAAGCAAGGCTTCAAGATTTCAAATAAGCCGTTTTGAACCTAAATCATGAGAACAGAAATCAGGAGGTAAAATAAAATTAATAGGATTCCCTGTGCGTAATATAATATGTCTAGGTTGCGTCAGTTTGTATAGATGACATTTGTGGAATGTATGTAAATGTAAGAGATACATATATAGGAGGTGTTGTAGATACATGTATATGTATACACTGTATATAGCAGCTCTGTTTATGAAAATCTATTTTCCATCACTGTGTTTACTATATATTTGGTGTCATATTAAGCATATGTTGCAAAAACATACGGTATATAGCAGCTCTGTTTATGTAAATGTGTTTCAGTGTATATCACTTTGTTTGCTATATATTTATTGTCAGTTTGAGTCTCAAAACTTTTTGAGTGACTGCCAGTTAAGTTCTCTCCATATCAATTTCGTAGAGAACATGAACTGAAATGAAAATTAAAAACAGGAAGCTGAAAATTAAGTAGGTTTGAAGTAATTTGTCTTCTGTGTAATAAACTGCTATGGACACTCTGAAATGTCACTCAAATTTTAAGTGTGTTATCAGAAACGTTAACCATTTCGTTCCAGCTGGAGCTGTTAGTATTCTCCTGGGGTGTGATTGCCACAGTTATGACTACCTGCTAATTCACTATGAAAGATTTACGAAGTGTAGTATGTACGTTAATTCATGCACAAATAAACCCTTCTGCACGCTGAGCTCAGGTGATGTGTCTGGAGAGGTAATCGAGCCCAAGTTTGGCTCCTCTCTGAATAACCGAATGTGACGTGATTGAATCTCTCTATATGTGAGCGCTAAACATCTGCCTGTTTTCTGGTTCATCTTTATGGTATAGTGAATTTGAGTAATATGATGTTTGGCCTGTTCGCTGGATGACTCCTGCATCCCTGCTGGGCTGTCGGTCGAGGTTTGTTGATATTAGAGAACCCGGGACCCGATACTTTGAGTGTTAGAAGACTGCAGAGACATCCTGCCCTACCAGGTTTATATGATATAACATCACATCAGAAAGCATGCATGCTCTGAGGCAATAATAGCTTCTGACAGATCTATCGTTCTCTTTTATGTGATTGGAGTGCTGCGCTTTTGTTGTCTGCTTATATGCGGTTCTCCGTATAAGCAGGAAATGTGTGACTTCTGCTGGAGTTTATATTTGATCAAATTAGATTGAGCTCAACCATAATATTTTGAGCTTCGAGAGCGTTCGGTGAGGACTAAAGCGCGCACATCTTTATTCAATTAAACTGACCCGCTTGTGGTTTTATCCTGCCATAATCAATAACGACACTTTAAAGCAATGACTTGTCGTGAGACATGACCTGTCGGCCGGCGTGCGTTGTGGCGATTGAGCAGGTGACCCCGGGTTCAAGACGGCTGTATCATTTACAGACACCCCTAGCATTCTGTGTTCTCTCCACTGCATAAAAACCATAAAAAAACACTATAGAACTATAGAGCGATCTCTAGTTTGCCATTGGTTATTACATCACGCGATAGAATTTTATGTGACGGGTGATGTCATTGGAGAGCTCATTGATTGGTTCAGTGAGGAACATATTGATAATCTCTCAGCACACATTGATGGTGTCATTGATAATGTCCTGGTCAATCTTCTCTGTGAATATTTGACAGATCTTGAAGATCTTATTTGATCTTCAGACAGCTTCTCAATGACAACAAGCTAATGCTAATCAATGTAAGATTGTACAGTTAAATTTGAGATAAAGTAAATATGATTATCCTGATATGGCTTTTGATAGATTTTACACTTTAATCTTGAGGATATATCCATTGTACATTGCTCGGCAGTCACAGGCCCTGTGATGGGGGGGGGTCACTAAGGTTCACTATGGAATTACACCGAGGTTGTTATACTTTACTAAAGTTAAAACGATTAAAACATTTTTGTTAACCGAAATCAAATAACATGTCGGCACAATGTGAAAAAATGGAACGTGTTGCAATAAAGCAAAATAAGTTTAAGGTGAGACACTAATAATAAACAAGAAATGAAACTGACAATATATAAAATAAAAATATTAATTAAAAAAATAACAATATTAAAAAAAAAAGAAAATGACAAAAGAACATAAGATAGCTAAAACTTTACTTCCACTTACTATAATACTACTTGAAAATAATATATAATACATTTATACAAATATAACAGATATAATAAATTTAAAAACAAAACTAATAGTAATTCAGGCTTACACATTGGGGCTAGATTGTGTATTATTTATAAAAAAAATCGTTTCTTTGATGTTGAGAACTATATTATATATATATTTATATAAACTGCATATGCAACAGCTGTTAACATCAAATCTATATGCATGTATGCATGTCTGTGGCTAGTTACATTATGCATACTTACTGCGAGGCTATTTAATGCTGGTTTGGCTGAAAACACTGGCAGTAATGAGTAGAAGGTCAGACCAATTAATGCAGCAGTAAGAAAACAACAGCGGGCTTCTGCTCACAGCAGAGCAGCTCTATTAGTTAATTTTGCTTATCGTCTCTCTTTTCCCCCTGTAGTCAGGTACAGACTCAATCAGCCTTTCTGGAAAGACGCCTCATTGTACAGCCGCTGGAGCCCAGGCATGATAACCTGAAGCGACTTCTATTAATTTTTCATTATTTCATTAAATTGTCAGTCTATTGTGTCTTTGGATTTGTGCTGAAGCATCTAGTCTCTTGGCTTGCTGCTGTCAGCTATATGTCAGGTTTTCTATGGATGGGCATTTTATTCGTCCGCTGTTTAGCCCTGTTGCTTTCTACGGTACTGAAAATAGTTACAGATAGAGATTTCAAATAAGATTATGTCTGAATGACTGTGTGTTACCTTCGATTCTTCCTGCGAATGTTTGACGTAGACAGTGACAGAAGGAAATACATTATACTTTATTTAACTCATGTTTTAGACATATGAAAGAAACTCCATCTTTGCAGTCAATACTTTTCAGTGAACGAATGCAACTGTTACAACATTGATTCCAAAAGGTTTGCAGAGTTTTATGTTAACATGATGTAATGGTATTTATGTGTAACATGCCTCACACAGCTGTGTCTATGTTTGGCTCCCACCCCACCTGTCTCCTGACACTGTGTTAGAACTAAGGGGTCAAGGTTAGCTGGTTAGTATGATCCAGTTAGCCCTTCCCATCCAACAGGGAGCGTTTCTTAATGTTGGCTAATGTTCTCTAAAAATTCTCTCAAAGTTATCAAAAATGTTTGTGCAATAACGTTAAAATACGTTTTAAAAAGGTTACAGAATTTAAAAAGTTTGAATACCGTTCTTATGTCCTAGCAGTAACATTAATACAACGTCTGAAAAACTGTTTTTTTAACGTTTTTGTTACTTACTTTAAATGTTAGGGAAATGTTCTTTATCTAAAATTGTTAGCTGGGTTGCTGGTAGATGTTAAAAGAGTCTTTGACCACTAACAAAAGTAGCTGTGTGTTCTAAAAATAATCACATTTCTGCAAGCATCATAAATCACAAATATTTCATATTATAAATGACAAATATATCATATTACTGTAGATGTTTTGCCAGTGGTAAAATTAGTTTCGGAGGGCTCCTTTACTTGCTTTCTTTAGAGGGTCATTTTTTCCGTTTTTGCAGAGTCATTAGTCACATGACATTTACTGCTAAGCTAATTGGCTAAAAAAACTTTTGCGGTTCCCTTGAGCAAAGATAGTGGATTTCGAATCACGTACCTCCAGGGGGTACCGCGGCCCCCGAGCTAAAGCCGTTGAGATGAATGGCAATGTTATCGGATAGCTTTCTGCAGGTGTTGTACTGAACTGCAAACAGGTGGTGTGTGAGAGTCGCACATGTGAGGGAAAAACCTGGCTAACCCAAGGACTTGAACCCCGCTGTGTTACATGAAGTGTAATAAAGAAAACGGCAAAGTAATAAATGACAAAGTCTATAGAAAAGACAAACATTGCTACCCCCTGTTATTCAGTAATAATGCTGAGCAGCAGATCTAAGCTCTAAGCCCTACATCAGAACTGATGTTCTGCCTGCTAACACATATAATAAGACAGCGGGAAATACAATTAGACCACATGTGGAGAGTTTTAAGATGAAACAGAGAAGATAATGAGGACTTACATTGTCCTGAAGGAGAAGAGGATGAGTGTCCTCAGAGAATGAGAGAGCAGAAGCAGTATAGACTCTGTATATTAATCTAGAGGCATCTGGATTATGCTTTGCCTCGGTGCCAAAATCTCGAAGCTGAAATCCATATTGTGCTGTCAGTCTGATGAAGAATGTGCGGCTCGGATGCCTAAAGGTGGACGGTTTTGTGACGTGAAGACGGCTGGCCAGGAGGACAAACAAGCCTCGTGGAAGAAGAAAAAGAGTTGGAGTTTCTAACGTGATCAGTTGAGACTGAACAGCTGAATACATGAAGAAAACTTTAGAATATAAGAGAACTATATAACTGAACTATAGACGCAGCTCGATTCTGTCATGTCCTGCTGGCTTAAGCTGGTTTATGTCGCCTAGTGCTGGTGGTCCAGCATGGCTTCTTCTGGTGGAGCTGGTTGACCAACGAAATCTTGTTGGTTAAAGCTGCAATCCATAACTTTTGGCTCTCTGTCACCATCTCTGTTTGAAACAAAATTGCAGGTTACTTTACATCAATTTCTTTACTCATTTTGAAGTACACTGTCACTACCTCTACTTCAAGTTCTTTTATTAAAATAAATATGGCTTCTTACACTGTTGGAATACCTAAGACCTGTCTATAGCACTTATTCATTGGTGCTCTTATAGTTGTTTAAAATGCTTCCTTGTCCTCATTTGTAAGTCGCTTTGGATAAAAGCATCCGCTAAATGACTAAATGTAAAATGTAATGAAGTGAAATGAAGCCAGACTGACATTTCCTGGGAAATCAGACCCAGCTCAAATTATAAACCATTATTATAAGCTTACCATTGAAAATCAGGATAAGGTATAGAGAGTGTTTTGAACGCTGATCTGTACTTGCTTAAATACTGGTTTTGTTTATGTTTTACCAAACAGTTACGCATTGCAGCTTTAAGTTAGTTTGGAAGCTTGGTGAGGACACCAGCATCCAAAACCCAACATACACTTGTGATCATTGATGGTGCTCTTTTCAGCATACATAGAATAATGGAACAACGACTGAAAATTCGATCCGCATAGCTATTGTATAGATTTTAAAGACCTGAAAAACTTGCACAAAGAATTTTTGTCCTTTTTGGAGCTTTGCAGACGGGTCATTACGAGCTGTTGTTATATGGCAAAGAGCGGCATATCGATTCCTCACCAACATCTGCTTTTGTGTTCCACAGGGAAAATAACAGCATACCGGTCTGGAGTGACATAGGGAGAGTAAATAATGACAGAATTTTCATTTTTTTGGGGTGAACTTTTCCCTCAAGTCAGTGTTTAATTGCATGTCTGTCTTTTATTGTATTTTAAAATGTCAACAGGGAATCTAATGTTGAAAGCTCCGAGTTCAAATGAACAATGTTTTATTCAGAGGGAGATCCTCACTGTCTCACACCTCTAGTTGCTTCGTACTCTGATATGAGCTCCTCTGGGTGTCTTCATATCGTCACGGAGATAAGTGCTCCTCGGGCACCGCACACATCACTTGCTATTCATATGTAAAACACAACTGACTTTACACTGAGAATACTGAGTTAAAGTGCTAATAGCAGTCCTGCAATGAACTTTTTATGGTTTATGTAAGTTTTTTTAATCTTCCTGAATAATATTTTAACTTTTTAATGATCTTTTTTTCCTTTAAATGTATTAGAAAAGCACCATTCGGTTTTCATTGGTCTCTGGGGGAGATGATGAAAACAGAGGTCACAAGACAGAGCAACATGAATAAAAATATACCAAAATATACCAACCTTGAGAAGGTTATTTATTAAAAGTCTGAAAGCCTGAGAACATAACCCTATGTAATAGGTAGAAAACACAGAATTTGTTAATATCCAGGCAGGGCAATTTTACCTTAGCTAAAAACCATAACCAACCACTGGCACTTCTTGCCCTGAGATGACCTGCAGCTTGGCAGGTACAGTACGGGATACAGTATTGCATGAGCTCCAGCCTGTTATCACTGCTGAGAAACACCTCATGAAAGCAGCAGTCCGCATCTGAGATCACAAAGTCCAGAGGGTCTCCAGAGCAACTCCACCCCACTGTTGGCCGTCCACTTCGTCTGCGCAGCTTCCTTCTGCCGTCACCACGGAGACACTGAGCTCATTCATACCTATTTTTTTCTGTTTGGTGGGGAGATTCGGAGGAAAATAGCCTAAGGAAATTACATATTATGAGTCAAATAAGTATTTTGGATGGAGCCAAACGGCGTAACTGTGTTATCAATCAACGTGGTGACTGATGAGGGGCCGACGAGCGCACAGAGAATCGTATAAACGTCAAAAGGAAATTCAATAGAAAATTTCCGTTTGTGCATATGTACCCATATCCTGTCTGACAGTTAACCGTGCGCTTGGCATAATGTTGAAAGGTGGAATTAATGTTCTGTTCGAAAGTAATACAAATAATGGACGTTAAACGTTGTAAGGAAATTATTTGTTTTATGAATGCATATCCTGCAGATAGGAAACTAAATGGACGTTAGAGTCATCAGACATTTTGACAGCGTAATAAAAACAAAATGCTGGTGCCAGTCAAAATGTTCCAATATGCCTTCAGTGTAGCATCCTCGTAAATCACGGTAATATGAAAAATTCATATGTATTAGAAGGATTAGGACTGTATCATATAATGGTGCAATATGTCCATATAATCCAATGATAAAAAAAGAAATGAGTTTGTGTCTGTGGGC
>JAZGTJ010010556.1:0-17940 GCA_036877575.1 Botia almorhae
CAACCTGCCGTCATCACACAGAACAGCTTTACCCGACTTTACTGCACCGATTCACCGTCCGCTGGCCTCAGTATTAAAACCCACACTTCATATTCACATGCATACTTTATATAGGCCTATAGTACTGGATAGTTTCAGATCTCACACTTAGGTGCACGAGCATGTTAGCGCGAGATCTGAAACAATGCAGTACAGACTATATCCAGTAGACTGTTGTTTTGTTTCACTTAGGCTTTACCAACATGCTTTTGAAATCAAATTCAGTTATTTGTAACAAATTCAGACGATGTCCAGAGTAAATCAGGCCACAAAGACTGGAAAAACAGACACGCATCGTGACCTCGTCTCCGTTGGATCTGCCTGGGTCCTGTTTCTCAATACACAAAAAAGATCTATCGACTTCAAAAACTGCAGATGTGGGTCAAATAGCCTTTTCTATGATGGCCATAAACGTTAATATTAAACTAAAACCAAACTTCCAATTACTCAAGGCATTTGCTATAAAAACCGAGACGTTTGATTTGGGAATTGTGGTTCTTTTTTTGAGCATCATCAAGTTTGTCATCTGCAGGGCATTTATGTTTAATTGCGTGAGAGAAACGCTTTTAAAACAACCCTCCAACATTTATGACGAGTCCTTACTAAAATAATATGAGAATATTCATGCTCTGTTATTCATGACGTGCTGGGCAGCTCATATGGAGGTTGAGGCAGCTTCCGACTATTACAGTAATCTAATGTTTCTTACCCAATTCTTTACTTCTACCTACTGTCTCATACTTCATACTGTCGTACTACTAGATTATACCTTATATTCTATAGGCCTATATTCTCAATTCTGGTAGCCTATAATTTATTTAGAAATAAGTACATCTTAAACTTCAGGTTTTTTGGAAGATAAAAAACCTCAGCATTAACTATTTGCTTTATGTGTTTAATAAGCCATAAATACTACTACTATTAATACTAATATTAAGCCATAACAAATAATAAATAATAACAACGTTGTTATGGATTAAAATAATTATAAAATGTCGTTTCAATAGCATATATAGCCTATTTCTAATTTCACATGAGTGTCAAAATCACAAAGTCTTTACGTTTTCTATACGGTGTCAGGTAGACCAGACGCAATTTCAGGCGTCAGAGGGGCTCGCGCTGTCGTTGAGCCAGTTGTATTGATGAAATGCAGTCATAGCAAACGCAAGTACTTCATCAATCATGCCAAATTATAGCCAAAACTCTGCCATTAGACCCAAGAAGCATAACGTCACCTCAGATAAACAACCTTTAAATGACATGCCTTTGATAAATCTGTGGACAAAAATAAAAAAATGGGTTTGTATTTTGTATTGACTGAGCACCATGTCACGTAAGAATGGCTTTCTTTGAGTTGCTTAGTATATAAAAAACATCTTACGCCTTGTCGACTATATAGGCCAATAACATGAGATGTAGCACTAATGCAAGTGAATTGTCTGTAAATTTTAACATTGTCCGTCGGATATTTCTGTCAATTGTGACCATAAATGGCTTTCGGATTCAGAATAATAAAACGTTACAGACTCTTTACAGACTTCATATCACTTTATATTTACTACACAAAAAGGAGTTAATCCTTATAGTTACCGCTTTTGTGAAAATAGTTGTCTATTGAGAAATGTGATTTTCATATTCTAAAATTAATTTTAAATAAATGTTTATTTGGATGGCATCATCTAGTCACAACCCTTGATATAAATATGACGGTTTCTCCGCTAATGATCTCGGTTTAAACTCTGTTTTAATATATACAGCATAGACCACCCAGTGCACAAATCTAGTTAGTGATCTGCAAATATCAATGCCACAATTTTCAACATTTTATTTTTGATACAATCTAGAAGTGCTTTAATCCAGTGTTATCATTATGAAATCTATATGAAACAAATCCCTTTTGTTCTACAGATTTGTTCAAATAGAGTTACATTTGTGGGATACATATGTAATGTATGCAGGACATGTTTAAAAGACAAAACAAAAAATAGGGAAATATGAGCTGTAATATATTACAATTACAGTTAATTGAGCACTGGATAACAATAGTTGTTATTATATAGGCTAAGTTTTGTTGCCATGACATTTCACAAATAAATGTCATACAGTTCGCTAAGTGTTTCATAGCTCTCACACAGTAAATATGCCAAAAAGTGCAAAAAGGAATTCACTTCATTAATTAAGAGAAAACCCACAACTTTTAGTTAAAATATTTGAAAATAAAATTTTATATTTATAAATCTCTATACTTCAATATGTACACTATGTGCAAATAAAATGTTTAATATAAATTATACCCCAAACTATGCAGAGCCTGTGAATAATTCTCCTTAATTGTGTATGTTAGTTTAGTATTTATCCTCACTATTGGCACCCAATTCTGGAAAGTCCAAAGAAACGAACAGAAAAAAAACTACAGTACAAACAATAGATGATTAAAAAGACAAAATGGAAATTTCAAAAAAATTATATGAGAAAAGGGAAACGGCATTTTTTGATCAAAATCTACTCAGTAAAAATGACGTGTTTTCTGTTGATCTCATTTTTAAGAAGTGTGAAGAGTTTTCAAAACATGAGCAATGAAAGAGATGTAAACTTAACTGTGATACCAAAGTTCTAGTAGCCTGACTCGTATACCAATTAAAGACTACCGCGAACGGTATKAATATGAAYATGACGGTAAACCGAKTGAATGATTAGAATGAGGTGACGTAAAAAAACATAACAATGAAGATGATATAACAGATGTTTAAATAATTAAAATTCAGTGCTTGGGTTTTTCTCTTCTCAAGGAAGACATTTGTGACAATGCACATACACACGTCCTCCTAAATCTAGAAACCACACACACACAATTAAAACAAACAAAAAAGAAAAATATCTTTGTTCATTACCAATATTTACAGTGGTGGTGTTGTAAATCTGTAAACATCACAGTGGCTGTAGACTTGCCTGAATCTTAAGCATTAAATGAGGGTCTAGGTGGAAAGCCATTGTAGTGCACTAGAATAAAAAAAAGAGTAAATTGAAAATATGGCTATTGTGGGAACTATGAATAAAAATGACTGACAGACTGAGAGATTAGTAGAGTTTGTGAACTGGAGAAGAATTGTCTTATAGAATATGACTACAAATATGGCAAAAAGTTGACATTCAATTGATAAGCATAAGAGGTTTCCAAATCAGAATGAGGAAGAAAACTGATGTCTTGCCATTTCGACGCAAGCCCCGTAAATCCCACATTCAGCTTTAACTGGCTTCATAGCTTATCGTATATATCTTCATGTAGCTACATGGTTTTGCGTGGTTAAGCGGTTTGTGGTAGGATAAGTTTGTTGCTACCACTGCTAGTACGTTAGCCTGTTAACGGCCGAATTGTTTTGTTGATTCCTCACATCGCTGCTGTTCCTGTGCTCTGTTCCTTTGTGATGCATTGCAGCGCGTCATATCAAGGGTTTAAAATGACCTGCAGAGTTTTTTTTTTCCGGTTTCAAGCAGAATTCTTCTTAGTGTAGTCGTTGATATTATAAGTGCCAGTCACATCATGCGCTGTAGTGGCTAGGCCGCCACGTGGCCGATCAGATAGATGTTGTCGTAAAGGTGGCCTACAAAGTCCTCGCTGATGTTCTGAGCTGCCCGTCGTGTGTTTCGAATAAACTCTCTCTTGGACATCTTGTTCTTGACGTGAGGGCTGGTAAGGTCGATGGAGAGGAGGATAAGGGAGTAGCACAAAACGTACACTGCATCTGCAAAACAACAGACAGAGGTGTGTTCTTTATTTGCTCTAGCAGACCTTGTGTTAGAACTACCACCTCAGATAGAAACTTTGGACAAGATTTTAAGCAGGATTTCATAGCTGTAGAACTGGCCAAAAGCTTACCAATCACACTCTGATGTATTGATACAAATATAAGAGTCATATGGAAGGGAAATCATATGGAAGAAACACTGATATTACCATGCCTCAACTCTATTACTGTGTTAAGATACTATAGGTACAATGCCAAAGACTGTATATCTGCCTAGAGATTAAGTTTAATCAGTAATTTACAATAAACCAGTAGCACACACACAATCTTGTTACTACAAGAAGTAACTTTGATTGGTTGGAGCAGGGTCCACTTTTGCTAACGCTTTAAGCCAGTGGGCTCAACCTGGCTTTAGAGGCAAATAACAGTTTTCAAGTACAAGTAGAAGGATTTCTCACATCTTGCTTCACACAAAGAAAACATCATACAGACCCGCACCTAATACGAGAGGGTTGAAGCTAACTCAAATCAACACTTTACAGCACTAATCCTACAATTTGTGATTTGTTTGCAGTAGTCCTGGAACCACTTTAACTGTTGCCTGCCCCTGTATGAACAATCTGACAATACTGTGAGCTTGCCTGAAATCTACAGGCGCAGCAATCAGCAAATCAAATCTTAGTGATTTTAATGTTACAATAACATACTAGATCCTATCATAGTATGTAAGTGCTGATCTGGAATATTTTAGGATTGGCCTGCAGTGCACTCACCAGGACTTAGGCCCACTTCTTGCACCAGAGTGGGGTTGCAGGCACAAAAGCGATGGGAGAACTTGGTGATTATTGTCTCCAGGTACTCTCCCCTCTCCTCCGGGGCATGGATGTGTCTGAAGAAGTCCCTCAGTGCATTAGGGAGGAACTGGTTGCTAAAATTATGAAGTGTAACTAGCTCATCCAGGACATCTCGCCTGCAGATAATTAAAATCATCAACATTATATGTAACATATTCAAATATGCAGAATACTCCCAAATTGATGGTACCCTCAATACTGATGGCAAAGTCTTCCGATGAATCACTAAACAAACTACAGGTAAACAGGATAAAGAAAAGAATAATGTAACAAACCGTTCATCAAGATAAATCCGTAGCATCTTCCAGTTCAGCATTCTAGTGTAGAATATAAACTTGGCAATTTCCTTCGGGTGGTCCACCAGAACGCCTCTGGACATGAAGTAACTGATACCCTGAATGAAACAGTCCACATAAAACAGGGTGTGGGGATTAGGGAAAGAAAAAGGAGGGGGGCACACTTTTTGCCAGACACCGCGATTTAGTCCAGAGCAAGGATATCGCATGTCCTTTAAGTGGACAGCTAAAGCTTTGCTAATCTAACCCAAGACATGGACGAGGGGGAGTCAGAGACATTCAAATGCACCAGAAGTCACATTTTATGAGCAACTTGCATGAGAGAAAACCCATCAATTTCATTTTAATCTAGCATCATGTCATGCACCATTATTCATTCTAGGTGAACCTGCAAAAATATTACATTTAGTCTTAAGTATGAGCATAGCTGGGTTATGTGGAAATTTATAGGGTAGAGGAGGAAATAGCCAGTATTAATAATTCATCTCCTTAATAATTCATCTCCATTGTGGGTATGATGATTTCCTTATCCACAAAATGGCTTAGCTTCTAATAATGTCCTCTAATTAGCTTGGCAAGACAAAGCAAAAGCAAGTACCTCTTGTGGGTTGGCATTGAAGGTAAGACTTCCTTCGTCTAAATCCATGTACAGCTTTCTATAGGAAAATCCAGGTGGAAGTCTTCGGTTGTATATGGAACAGTGACCCCAAGTGGACTTACACAAGCTAGAGGACAAACAAAGAGAAACTGAACTGCAGAAACACTGAAACAAAAGAAACATACCCCATTAAGGGACCATTTAATATATAATAAATGCCTGATATAAATGTCTTTTTTGCTTAATTTTTTGTCTTTGTTAAAAAAAAAGCATCCAATTATCTTTTCAAGAAAATTAGTTTTTTATTTAATTAAAAATAGTTTCTCTCAAAACACAACAACATAAGGTTTACTTTACAATTCATCAAATCTATTGAGACACTATAAATAAAATATTTGTCAAGTGCTAACCCTGCCTCCTGGGTCTCTTAGGCAGGCCCTAAATTATTATTAGGAAAAGGTTTAATATGGGAAATAACTCCATTACCATATCACCTACCCCTGCCATAGGTACTCATCACTGCCCAAGTCTTGCCACACACAGGAGGCCAGGCACAGGTCGGTAGCATTCAGGTAGGACAGGATAGTGATGCCGAGTTCGGGTGGCAGCATCTCAAGGTCGATGAAGCCCTGTTCATCTTTGCCCTTGCGGACACGCAGCAGGTGGCTAATGTCGCTGCCAGGGACCTGGCACTGTGGTGTGCGGCGCTGTTGCAGTGGCTCCGCCAGTGGGGGTCCTGCCCTTCGGCCCGTCTCTCTCTCTCGCTGGAGGAAGCACTGTTCACTGTACTCCTGCTGCAGCTGCTGGTTCCTCGCAACCCTCCACAGAACCTGACCCATCTGCAGATCTGCAGGGTTTCAGTACGACACACGTTCAGTAAATAGAGGATGGTCAATAAGCCTATGATTTATTTTGATTAAGGAGCTCTGGTGTGGCATTATGTTCTTTACAGATAGATAGACAAATAAATAGACAGACAGGCAAACAGACAGACAACTGTGTATATAGCTATATAAAGTAATCTTTGCTGTATTTGAGCTGATAAACAATAACAGGAAATGACACACTTGGTAGTAATACAACTATGGTGCATAAGACTATTAAAACACTCAAATATGTTACACACATACAACTTTTTATTTAAAGATTTCTGCTTTTAGGTCAGTTCCTGCCTTTGACATCTTATATAACAAATCCATACGTAGCAGTAAAAGCTGATGTCATCTCAGCACTCTGAGATATCTGATACGCCCTGTTCTATTCAGCTTTTATTGTGTCTGCCATGCCGAGAGGTTTCCTAGACCATATAATCGCATGTATTTTATTTATTTATTTTTAAAGGTTGGCTTTGTGTATAAATCCTTTATCCTTCACCCTTCTGTTTCTTTAAACTAAACCAGTAATCCTAAGGCATTAAGCTCTCAGCACATTATTCATTTATTCTTGATTTAGATATCTGAATAGACCTTCTGTTTAGATATCTGAATCTTTAACTCACCAGACAAAACAAAACAGCCTTTAGGAAACAGTTTTCAGTGCAAGTGTGCAGTACTGAGCTAGGAAATAAAAAACCTCTGATGGCAGCTTTATCTCCAGTGCAGTAGCACTAATCCTGCCTCAGAGATATGCATTAAGCCTTTTTATGTGGCCTGTCTGACTCCCTCCAAGGGCCTCACTCCCAAAACATGTCTCAAACTAGGAGCCAGGCTTGTTTTTCTCATCTTAAATGAACTCTTGAATGCTCTCTGACTGGCTCTGGTTGCTCGCCCTGTCACAGTGTCTCAAGCATTTGTCATTTGAACTGGCGTTTCATGTGATAGAACATACACTCACTCAGGACTGACGTAATGCTATGGCACCTGTTTTATTATCAAGGAGAAGCAGGGGAATTTTTAGACCACCTTAAAACACGAACAAGGCCAATGAACTCTTAAAAGCAATTTCTCTCTACTTTGTCTAGGGGCAGAAGAAGCCCTTAAATTTCATAAAGCAATTATGTTTATTGAAGTATTATGAATATCTTGAACAGTTTGGGCAGTTGTTTTGGGGGATTTTTGAAAATAATTAACAACAAAAGTGAAAATGTAATGTGAACAGGTCTGGCAACCCCATGCATGTTCTAACCATGTAAATCCTTACATTAAACCATTAACTCTAAATACACAGCAAGACAAGCTGGAAAGAACTCGGATATCAAAACAAAATGCTATTTACAATACCCGAAGTTTCTATTTTAGGTCACCTGGTTACTTAAACCTAGTGACCCTGACCTATTTATTGTTTACTTTTACTTACTTTTCTACATTTGCATGTCAGTAGTCTTTCAAATTTCTGCCTTAACAATGGAAAACTTATCTAAGGATTTACATAAGAGTTTTGACATCAGTTGTGAGACATCAGATTTGCATATTATTTACATATATCATTTAAAGTTTAACTCTACCAAATAGTTTGATAGATTACTAAAATAAATGTTTTATGTCTTTTTACAGCTGATATTTTCCAGGAATTAGGTTCGCCATCATGTTCGGCTGACGCACAAAGTCCCGCCTCACTCTAAAACCATTGGCTAAAATCCTAAAAGAACCCACATACTCAGACGCTGATTGGCTGTTGAACAAAATGACGTACGACCAGTTTGTTTTTATTTTTTCAGCATCAGTGACTAAAAGCAACACCACCCACCTCTGTGTATATGAAATACTTCTACCGCCGCCGCGACGAACCGATTCGCTGATCTGCCACGA
The DNA here is from genome assembly GCA_036877575.1 of Botia almorhae. Classification (NCBI taxonomy): domain Eukaryota; kingdom Metazoa; phylum Chordata; class Actinopteri; order Cypriniformes; family Botiidae; genus Botia; species Botia almorhae. The sequence goes on from JAZGTJ010010556.1 coordinate 8,281, forward strand.
TCTCACGAATAAAATTATATCAGTGCTTTAACAGGAGCGCGGGACAGACATCTTGACAGCTCTGAAATCTGCTGCTGATAGCGATGAGACAGTTGTGTCACAGGAGCATTCATCAGTCCGCTCGCTCCTCCCGTCTCTCTCTCCGCCTCCTCTAACACTTTGGCCAGGCTGWCGTTTCTTGTTATTGGTGGAAGTGACGTAAGCGTAAAATAAACACAGACAGCAACCAGCTGCTGTTTCGATAAATAAAATAAGTCACATTTGTCATATAGTCACTTTTATCTCATGACAACAATATTTACATAAATAATCGCGTTTTGTTTTTGCACTAAATTATAGTCGTTTAGAAATACTTTATAATAGTCGAAAACATGAATGTGCAGAGGTGAAACACTGGTTTGATTCGTCTTGTCCCTGCATAAAAACCATTTACAACATGCCCGCAACATTAAGCGCCAAAGACAAAAGCGAAGCATGAATATCACTCTTCTGTTTAACCATAATGTTTAATCTCCGTCAAGACACAACGTTGTAGTTATGTTACACTCGTTAAATGAGAAATACAGTGAAGAAAGGCAAATTACGTTCTTGTTTAAAATAACATGTCCCGATTATTTTTACACTCCACTACTATTTTGGAAATGTTTTTTTAATATAAACAAAATTCAGTTCAAATGTGATAAGTGATATAAGTAATTTATTTTGTTTTTACACCGTTTATTTATATATATTTAATAAGCGTATAACTGATATATTTTTTCTATGCTTTAAATATCAAAATGGTTTGTTTAACTTTGTTTAGATTATCACAGCATAAAAATTATAGTATACAATTATTATTTTTATCATATATTTTCATATTTTAAGGTGGACACTGAAAAATCTGCATAAACCAAAATGGTTCCAAGACATTTTTATTGTATCTAAACAAAAACTAGCTAACAAAAACTAAATTAAAATCTGTTACAAATCTGTTATTTGTTAATGTAATAAAAAGTTAAATAAATGTGCTTGTAGCTAAAGAAACAAAAATTTTAATATTCTTGTTATAAAGAAAAAAACTTGCAAAAAATATGCAAAAAAGTATGTTTGTTTGAAAAACATAGCTAATGGAGCTGATGTTATTGCAGTTGTGAAGCTAGCTGGCAGCATTTTAAACTTTGCTGAAGGATTTACAGCTCAGTAGAGTTGCAGTGATTACACATATCACATGTTGTTTGATTACAGAGTGCAGCCAGTGTAAAATTAGAGCCTGATTGTCTTTTATTCTATACAAGCTTTATTCTATGTGGGGAAAAAATGAAGAAAAATAGGCAGAATAATATTTAGTAAAGTTTATTATGAAAAATGTATTTTTTGTTTATTATATGTGTATTATTTGTGTCAAATTTATTAATTTGTTGTATTATTATAGATTTCCTAGTATCTTTTGCTGTTTATATATTGTGCAATAATATAATAATATCACATTTCATATGCAGTCAGTGAAGATATATGATATATGTGGGATGTAATTCATTAAAGCCCCCAACCCCCAACCCTTTTTGGCCAAGGGTTCAAAAATCTTAACTCATATAAACATCCACAAAGGGTCTCTGCCAGTGTTTTATGTCCCATATTTTGTTTTGAAGTTTGGAGACTTGTCCCTTCAGCCTCTCCAGTACGGATCTATTTTGTAAACAGGCTTTACATAAACCAGCGCTATTTCTCTAGCAGGAATCCCAAGCTGCACATCAGATGCTCAGTGAGGAGGTTTTGATGTGAGATGTATCAAGCACAACATACTCTTCAGAAAGACAGATCCATTTGGCTTGTATATGCTGGGGATGATCCAGAAAGATGACTTAATTTTTCCCCAGCACGACACACTCAAGATGGCTAGCAGACAGTTTAGACACTATTTTTGGTGTCGGCATGTTAATGAAAGCCTTTAGATTTGACGTTTGATGGCATTTGTCACTTGTTTGTTGTGTTGTTTATGAACAGCAACGCTTCATAATTTCATGTTGTGTTTTAATCTTCAGATTGGCTGAGGGGAATTCATCAACATGTCTTCCTATAGTGAACTATGCCTTAATTTCCTTTTCTCCCTCACTCGCTAATCGGATTGAATGATTTACGATTTATTAAGAATCATGATCATCATATTTCTTATGTAGCCTATTACACGTTTGTGAACGCTTGAAAGCTTGAACATAAGGGTTCAAAAAATAGTCACACCCATTTCACGTTTTAGGGTCAGGGTTAGTTATTAGTTTTTATTATTTTAAAATCCTTTTGAAATGATTTTAAAACAGCCCATTTCATTAGCATGCCTTAAAAAAGGCCTTTGTTTTATTAAAATTTATTAAACTGTTCACAGTTTCACAGAGCTGGTGGTTTTTAGGAGTTGGTTGTTTTAAATGGATTAAAGAGGTTGCGCTCAAGTCAACCCCTCATGTAGAATTTGACCACAAAAATGAAAAGTTCCGTTTTTTGAGGGTAAATGCCCCAGCTGAGTGTTCAACTGTGAGTTAATGATAATGTTTCTCACTCAGCCTTAATAAAACGGGTTGTTTTTGAAAAGTAATTTTACTTGTAATTTAATTACAGCACCAGGCTTTGTGCTGTCTGTCCTAATAGTCTTATTTATTGTCACCATCCCTGATCTGAGAGGCTTTAACTAGTATTAAACACATGTCTCTTCCATGGCTCTGTGATTTGGGGCATCTGTGACTCTGCTCTCCAACATAGCACTCAGTTGTTCAATTGGCAGCCCAGTATTGAATAATTACCATTTTTTGTTACATCTCCTGCAGCGAGAGGATAAAAAAAGAGGCCGGCCTTCATGTTGGTCCAAGTCGTCTGATCTTAGATTAACTCAAAGCCAATTCAGGATGTTTGGCCGCAGGACTGAAGCGCTGCTCTGTCTTTCAGCACTTCCTCCTGTTCGTTGACCTCTCTTGCCGTTCTAAAAAAATTCTGGCCCTCGTCCCAGGATCATCTGCGGCTCACGTGACATGTTCCCGAGAGAAACGGTGGTCCTGTCATATCACTTAGAGGGCAACAGGGGCATTGGTGGCATTTGCTAGAAATTAGAGATGTTGTAACAGGAAGGTAGTGTTTAGCAGTTCTACCTTAGTTTTTTCCATTTGTCTTTTCTACAGGTTATTGTTTCTGTTAGGCTTGTTCCTGTGATTATTCTTGGTGGTTTGCTTCCTCCCCTGCAAATTCCTAAATGAACATCTTTCTGGTTTTAATCTGCTTAGTGAGAAGCAATTCCTTCTAGTTATTTACTAAAATGTAATTCCTGCAAGTTTTAATATTGTGTTGTATTTTTCTGTATTTTTTTTTTTTTTTGATAAAATGTTTCATTATGGAGGTCTTGACAGATGTTTTCAGCTAACCGATGCTCACCAAGCAACAGTTCCTTCAGTCTGGCTTTGCTGAGAGAAAAGTCACCATCCTCTGTAATATCATTGACTTTGTGCTCAACAAGCTCACAAAAGAACTCACTAAAGAAAGCAATGTGTCTCAACGGTGTAACCACATACAGATGCTTTTTTGCATGTATTTGCACACGCAGCATTTATTCAGTCTATCTTACAGCTTATCAGTAAGCCAAAGGGAAGGTTTCAGCTGAAGAGATGCATTAAAAACAAAAACCCTTCTGCTGAAATTGACTCACTGGAAAAAACAGCCCTGACAGTAAGTGATTCATCTGAATTCATGTTTGGGTAAAAAGCATTTTACTTTGATGCTTTTGGCAGACGCTTCAAAAAAAGCTATCCAAAGCGACTTAAAATGGTTATACAAAGCTATACATTTTAGTACATTTTTGTATTTTTTGGGATGTGAACCCATGATCTTGGTATTGCGAAGGTTGAAATTGGACTTTTTTTTACTGTTTGGTGGGAGTTGAAGTTTCTTCCATTGAAGTTTTCTGACAGAGATCAAAAGTCCATGAAAAATACACTTTTATTTTCAGACAAACACAAAAAATACAAAAATATTTTGAAGTCTGTATTTCCAGACAGCAAATAAGTAAGGTCACAGTTCTTATTCTAGCCTCTATTTGTCTACAATCTACTTTTAAATGGGTCAACGGTAGGAAAACTTCCTCTAAAATGTAATATTTTGAAATTTAAAACTAGAAGGAAAGACCAGAAACGTTAATGCTTTTAAATCAACTTCAAAACGCCGAATATTTATAGGGAACTAAGCCATTAAAAAATATATATATACATTTTAACTTTAAACATTAAATTTGACATATTAGTAGTTGTAGAAACTAGGGAGATAGACAGTGGGCCTTTTCAGGACTCATCTGAAATCACCATGTCTGCTGTGAGAACGCACGTCCTTCAGCACATGCACACACACATTCCTCTGCAAAGTTCTGAACTTCTTCAGTCAGTTCTCACACACAGCGTATCTTCAGAAATGTGTTTCAGTGAGCATGCTAAGTGGGGTGGAGGCTAGGCTTCTGGATTCTGTCAGCAGACTCGAGCAGCGTTTGGCCTTCATGGAACACAGGATACATGCTCTGGAGAAAAGCCTGGCTGGCCAAATTGTCATTGAGAGCAGCCAGTGGGAGAACTTGGAGAGTCGTGTGTTGCTGCTGGAGACTAAGCTGGCACTGACCGGCTCACGAGAACAGAGTTTAACATCTGTTTGGAACTGTTGAACTACATTTTAGTTTGTATCGCAATGGTGGCCTGAAGTTTGTTTGTCCCAAAGACCATTTTGATGAATAATCTTGAATTATGTGAAGATAACCTGTTGAGGGAACAGGATTTTTGTAGCAACAAAATGACACAGGTACTTAAATATTTAATCATTTACAGAAGTAGTTTTTAGAAGTAGTTCTCCGAAAGCTCAAATTGTTTGAGTTTCCATTTGTATCTATCTGAAAGTGTCTCCAAGTGGCTTTTCCACTGAGAACCAACCACCATCTGATGTGAGTGGTTTAGGACACACCCCAGCCAGTCCTCCTCCTCCAAAAGGTCCAGAGGTGAACATCCACTCATCCATTCATCCACCCAGTTTTTATTTTTTAAAATCTGGTGATATTTTAATACACACGATATGAATAGTTTCAAGAGAAGTTTGTTTAATAACTGCTGTTTATTTCTTTCTTTCTATTTTTAGAATATTTAAGAGAGGCTGGAGAGAATAATTACCATGTAAATGTTTTCATCAACATTTTAAAAATGTTTTCTGTTAAGGTTAGATGTATTCACATTCGTATGTAGTCATTTCACTTGAATATAAAGATTTTTCTAAATGAATATGAAAACACTGGACGACCATAGCATGTCTATAGTTAGATAGGTTGGTAATTTTCCACCACAGCCTTAACAAATGTTTTAATATGCCTTAATACCGATTTTACCACATTGTTTTAAAATAAATGTATTGTCCTCTAGATGTCGCTAGAACTCAAGTAAAATGTAAAGGTAAATGAGTCTTTGGCCCCCTCTGAGGTCTGTTCTCTGTATTACAGTCTGACATGCAAGCAGAATCCGTCCACAATCCCACAATTCAATAGTTATGCAATCACTTATTTACTGAGATGAAGGTGTTTACTGACTTGAGAATGTCTCTCTCTTTTTATATGGATAATTGTTTGTTTAGCACAATGCTTTGTAAGAGAGAGAGAGAGAGAGAGGGAGAGAGAAATAAAGTCTGAAGATAAGAAATGTAATTGAGGTGGTTAATAATTATTACATTATTATATACATTATTACAAATTATTACATTATTACAAGTCCACACTCGTCATAAGTGGGCGCAGCATCATGATATAGTGCAGACGTGTAATTTACTTATTAATGATTGTCAGAGCAAGATATTAATGTTTGGTAGTAATTTGAGTATTTCTGAAGTCAGGTAACATTTGGATGAGGGTTTTGGTCCTGGGCATCACTGCACAAAAACTGCCAATCAGATTTCAGTGACATGAAAGATCTGGCTATGACTTAACAACATCTTAACAACAGACATCAGGGGTCTGACTAGTTGTTCTCACAAAACACATTTCCCCATCTCATGTTTTCTTTCTGTAATGCTAAAAACTGTTTATCATGAGTGGACATTCCCTGGATCATTGACCTCCGTTCTCCTGGCTACCTTCCAGAGGTTCCCTTAAGATCAATTGGACAAACAATCAAGGAGAAAAGAAAAAGATCTGATGATTGCTGTCATTATGTTAAGAGTGCGTGTTTGTGTGTTAAATCAAGAGAATATTCTGGTGAGCGTCTTGTTCACCCTCTGTTTTGTGTGTATTCAGTTGGGGATACTCAGAACTGTGAGAGAAGCTCTGCAAACTCTGGTCAATGGGGTGTCCATGCCTGGAATAGTTGACGCCCAATAAACTTGAAGCTCAGTTGCTCTAAAAGCTACAATACAGATCTTCTGATACTGTCTGTAGATCCTAATCTCACTGCATAAACATAAACCGTAACCTGGCCTGTGGACTCAACATGCCTCTGGTTTTAAAAATGGCAGGCGTGAATAGGAAAGATCTTTACCACCTTTGGTTCTCTGAGGCATTTTCTTGATATTGCAGATTTCCCAGTAGCGTTTATGTTAAAAAGCATTGATTGAATGTACTATGCCATTATGCCTGGTGTTTATAAAAACTTGTGTTTTTAAGTCTGAAAATTATTTTGATATGTTTACGTGCTGATGAAAACTGTTGATAACAGGGATGCAGTAGTTGTCCATTATTACCTGAGAGCAAGACAGGAAAGATAAAACTTCATGAATGATTGCAGTGTCTCTATGTCTCATTGGCTTTATTAAAACTCTGTGGAAACATCAATATATCAGGTTCTGCGGTCAGTCTCAACATTGGGGCACAGTCAGCGTCAATCTGCCATAATCTGATTAGCATTGAATAAACCTCAAAATCAATATTTGCTCAAAAGGCAAAACAGTCAGTCAAGCAAAAATGAATCTGCTCAACCATTGTGAAATGAAGACTGAACTTTCTCTAGAAAAAATGCAGTGAGAAAGTTTTTAGTTTAGCATTTTACAGACTGGCTTTAAAGATTCACTTTATGCATTTTATATATATATTAACAGTGTGTATTGTCTGGAAATTAAACTCATGATCTTGCTGTTGGCACGTTCTATCAGTTGAGCTTCAGGAATACAAGTATATTACAGGGTTTAGTTTACTGTTATATACTGTTTGTTACTGGAAACCTGTAATCTTACTCTGATCCTAAATTCTGGAGCTGTACCATGATATAATGTGTTGCAGTCTCAGCTGCTGCATGAATGAGACGCAGGCTAGCCTGAGTCTGATGATTGTAATAATAATCCTGCTCAGGTCTTTTAAAAAATGGAATGAAAGATGAGGACAGAAATTCATTCATAATGAACGTGTCATTAGTTTTTGTTGATTGGCCATTGAACACACGGCTCTGTTGCTGTGCTGTAATCCACGCCTCCATCCCGTGCCCTCATTAATCACTGTCCCACCAGAAAAAAGCAGACCGAACGCGGGGTGAGGGGAGATGAGAGAAATTACTTGTTCATTTGTGTGAAAGGCGGCACTTTTTGCATTCCTCTTTTTTTTAAAGTGTGTGTGTTTATGCAAGCCCTCATCATTCCATTCCACCATCATCGCCCTTTCCAGAGCCCACTCCACATTATGTTCATTTTCACCCCTAATTAGCACGACCTCATGCATGTCTATGAACTCTTTACCTTCCTGATTGGTTTGTTGCGGACCTGCCGGAATCTGCACCTCTTGTGCAGCACAAGACTAATTGAGCTAATCACTCAAGTTAATGAGAGTGTTTTCAAAGGCTGAGAGGGTGAGCAAAAAGAGATGAACAGAAATGAAAAAGATATACTGAGTATCTCAGAAGACATTATTTAAGACTTATTTAATCTATTCTTGGTATTTACCTTTGGAATTTTTGGTTCGCGAAATTGAGATTTTATATTTAAATGCATTATAAAGAGATAGACTAAAATGTGCCGTTTTACAGTAATAGGTTACACACAGATATATTCTCAAATATTTAAAATATAAGTAAAACCAAACTAATTATATTACACATTTATGTTGCCTTATGGGCCAAATATTTGTGACTTCATAGACTCTTTTGCTGACCCCTTAAATTAGAGTTCATTTTATTTCATTGTTTTGTTCCGAAAAGAATTTCCTCCTGGTCCCTTGATTACAAATTTACACCACTCTCAGCGCTTATTTTCTTTGCCAATAGGAGGCGAGTTATTATCCTTGGCCGGCCGCCAAGACCTCATTGCCTGCCAGTCAAAACAGTTTTCACATACTCATGGGAAGCTCTACAATAACATCTTATCATTAGAAATAAGCACATATTTGGGCCACTTGGTTTCCCCTGATGTAAAATAAACAGAGGCGGTCAGAAAACAAAGTCGAGTCTAAAGTTCCTAGCAACATCGTTGGGAACACAGTGGTTGTACTCAAGATGTAGTTAACAGATTACATCATATATATATATATATATATATAGATAGATAGATAGATAGATAGATAGATATAGAGAGAGAGTGCGTAGAATATGTGGCATTCAGAAGGTTTTTAGAAGCTTTTTAAATTGTCACCATGTTACTTATTTTTGTCAGGTGTTGAAAATAATATTCTGTTCTTTAAAACAATGGAATGTAAGTCTGCAAATGCGGTGTTTATGTATTATGTGTGACTGCAGTAGGTTACAAGGCGTTCAGACACAATCCCAAGAGGCTGTACTGCTGTGTTTACATTAAAGATATCTCCAGTGTGCATGACTGGAACTGGCAGTAAATAGAATATTGTGTTAGATTTCCCCACAATAGTTTTCAAAGAATATATGAACTAAACACCTCCTTATCTCAAATTTGTCTGCTTCTATGCCAACAATAATTGCATATTTGTATATTTCCTCTTTCCTTTACATGGCAGGACACTCTTAGGTCATCTAGATTTTTTGATACTCTTGGAATAGTCTTAGAAATACCAGATCCAGTGACCTGTTATCACTTATAACTACGATTTTCATTTATTATTTGAAAACTTTCCATGAGTTTTTGGTTTGCCACTGTAGTATGCCCCTGTTAGTCCAGCTTGTCAGTAAATACATACTAATACATTGTGTTGGATAATAACTAAGTTTGAACCACGCAAAATCCACAAAAGTTATAACCTAATACTTTGAGAAATAAAAACGTCATCACACATTGAAATCTTTTAGCTTACAAAACAGCATCACTAGCAAATCTTTAAAAGACTAAACGTTTCGCAAAATTTGATAAAGACAAAGGCATAGATCAAATTGTCGGCATAGCAGCTGGAACTCTATCAGGTAAAAGGCAGTAAAATACTAGAATCTTGACATTGGCTTTGGTTTATTACATTATTCCGTTCTTGATCCTTTCCTGTGCAGATTCCTTTATTCTGTGCCAGACTTTGCTTTTGTAATAGAACACCATTAAACTGGGTGAGTGACAAACAAAGGAGTGATATATCCCAGACACTGTGCAGGCTGGCCTGACCACTGCCATGTCATAATCCTAAGGGAAGTGATGGCTTTCATCACAGCATGATTTCTGTTCTGATGTTTGCTGCTCTGCCCCTGCTTTGTTAAAATGCACACAAGTTTTAATACATTTTGTCAAGGTCAAAACAGGCCAACTTAGATA
>JAZGTJ010010557.1:0-17939 GCA_036877575.1 Botia almorhae
CATGGGTTCGATCCCAGGGATTGCACATACTCAATGTATAGTGATCAATGTGTAGTATAATGCAAGGTAAGTCGCTTTGGATAAAAGCGTCTGCCAAATGCCTAAATGTAAATATACACACTGACAGTTATCTCCAAATATATTGTATTGCATTTTTCCCTTTGTTTGAATTGTGGTCAAAATGACCCTGAAGAAAAATTGTGAACATTGACAACAGAGGAAACAGTTGCTTGTCTTTAAAAGAAATAGTTTGCTTGTTTAAATACTGAAGTGCTTTAAATAAATAACATTAATTAAAAAATAAACTGCAATTGTTGTTATACAAATTATGCTATGACCACCTGCTGTAAGGTGCTGAGAATGACAAAATTACACATTAACACAATAACAGTTAATGATAGCATAGCCTTAATTTCATAATAATTCAAAACTACAAAGTAGATGAAAGTAATTATCCATGTGTTTCTGCATATAATAATACTAAATCAAGGAAACTTGATTTTATGCAGCACTGGTACTACACCAACACCAAAAATGTATGCAGTTTTTCTCTGATTACAAGCAGTAGATATAGGCGTGTCTATCTGACGTCACCAGATCAGAACGTATAAGGACTCGTGAGTGACAAGCTCTATGGCTCCTCCAGTGGATTTCGAGTGTATTTATCTGAGTGATGTAATGATTTATGAAGTCAAATTCTCCATTCAGGTCATCCGTTTTCTGGAGGCAAATTTAAGACGCGGTAAGAAATAACATTTTATAATTACACACTTTTTTCTCTGCATGTTGATTAATAAAAGACAATTTATCGAACAAAACATTAAAAACTGTATTAATAACAAAATTAAGACTGTTATAATGACAAAAAACCCTCAAAAACTAGTTTAACTTTTTATTAAGATTATTTTAAATAGTTTTCACGCCCATTTTTGCTGTAGTCTATAATATTAGTCCTATCTGTATATTTATTTTTTTCATTTTATATATCCTGACTTTATATTTGCTATAAAGTATTTAAAACCTACTTATAAAGTCGCAGTACTCCTGATAAATGCCAAAAGTGCTGACTAAAACGATGACACAATAGAGACGCCCCTATGGGACAGGTACTCTATTATATTTACTAGCAACATAACCTCTCTCTCTCTCTCTCTCTCTTCAGCGTTTTCTTGCATTATCATTACAAATGTATGTGCCAATATAAAAGCAGACACATTTGTGTGCTAAATAAACAAATCCTTCTTCATGACAATGTTTTGTAAACGTCAGCATTTTAAGAGCAGTCTGAAAGCAGTGAATAGAGGGAGCAAACTTTTAGTTACAAAGATTGCAGAGCATTGATCTGTAATTTAACATAGAGCAGTCTATTTTAGTTCATGATGTTGTATATTTTTTGAATAAAACCTTCTCACTAAAGCTGACACCGATTCAATGTTACGTGCTTGTCACTATGTGATTAGATGCCATTCAGAGCAGAACTGCTTTTATTCAGTGATGTTTCAAATCCATACTATCTGTGTTGAATGATATAGTTTAGACACTTTTTTCTTTTCACAGAATGAGTTTTGCATTGAGAATTCATCTTCGTAGAATGCCAGTGCAATGTAACTGTATTTTTAGCTGATTTAAAGGGAGGACATTTTTAATGCAACCCAAAGAGTTAGGGACAAACTTGTGTGACCTGCCTCCTGTGTTCCGTTAGTTACTGGCTTTAAGGAGCTTGTAACCATCAGTGTAATTGGAATAGTTCCCATTTTGAAATGCCCCTGTGAAAATTATGCATCCTGATGTTGTCCTTTGAGTTCATACATTTGCAGTAATCCCTGTGATAAGTGAGTCTGTGGTCAAGCAGTGTGTTTAATGTTAACAACAAAATCCACAGGCCATGCTCACTAGAGGGGAACATACCCACTAATCTCGGTCAGTAATGACTTAGTCACATTAAACATAAATATTGTGCCTTTGATTGCATTTTTAAAATATCTGTACTGTCTGACAAATGTATACTCTTAATTGATCAAGAGTGATTCAGCAGGCTGTTATTTACAGAATGTGCTGAAAAATTGAATAGCTTTTTTATACTACAGGAGACTTAATTGAGTTTTATTTAGTTATATATTTTAATTAACTGTCTCTTTATGTTTCTCTTTATTTGAGTAAATATTTAATGACTACAATTCTCCTTACACTGAAATGAAAATATAAACATAAATACTTGATGACACACACAGTTAGAATATAATAAATAGATACAATTAATGCATAAACCAGACAATTTGTCCCTAAATAAATTTTATAGTTTATATTAAAATCTCTAACAAGTCTGAATACAATTTGTGACATTAATGAGATCTTTTCTGATAGCACAAGACGTTGTGTTCTACTAAGACGTTTATTCAGAAATGTGGGGGAAAAAGTCCCTTTAATCTTATTACTGTTGAGGGAAAACAGATAAAACGTTTTCTGTCAGTTGCCACTAAAATAGCCAGTATATATAAAAAGTGTACTCATAGATACCCAGAGATTAATACAGAGAAAATGCAAATTCAGTAAGTTTGTAACTTTACTATTGAAATAATAACAGCATATGCCCTTTTTCAAAGAGATGATTAATCTCTCTCATTGAATCAATCTTCTTACAACTGCATTATTTATTATACAGTATGTCCTCATTAAACAGCATGAAAGACTTTGTTATACCACAACACATCTGGTGAAGGCAAACACCAGGACTCCCCCATCTGTGGCTCAATTACAGGCTCTTTACTGGTGAAGGGATTCATCAATGAAGAGGCTGGAACCACAGTGTGTGATCCAAGATAGATGTTACAAGTGCTCTTTATCCAGTCAATGAAGCATCGCTCTTGTTGATGTAGTGTTTTGCTTACTGATGCCATTTGGTTGGAATTAGATTTGGAATCTGGTATTTGGAATCTAGAATATTTTTTATTAAATGGATTTAGTGAACAGAACATTAAAACAGTGTTGAGTGTCCAGATACAGATTCGGGATCTGTTCATTTGAAGAATCTTTCAGTAAAATCAACAAAGCAGGTTTTTTTTGCCTCACACATACTAAAGAAGTTCCTTTAAATGTCTTGTGTTCTGCTTGTCAGGTTACACATTGAGTTATCATAGTTATACCAGTTGAAGCCACAATCAAACGAAGAGTCCTCATGCTCTTACAAATGTCCCCAATGCCTTTTATAAGAAATGTACACAATATCTCTAACATTTCATTATGGCTTTATGGGACAGCACTCCACCACTGATCCCTTTGTGTTCTGTTTGCCATGGCATGCCATGGCTTTGGTCAAGCTTGCTGTACCTTAAAATAACCCTTGTAAAGTGTTCCATACTTAGTGCAACAGTGCAACACGTGTTTGATTTTTAAAGAATGCGTGTTCAGGTTCAAGATCATTTTTTTCTACTTCTCTTCTAATGCAATTAAATCAAAAGCCAAATTTTAATACAGGCCTGTTGCAAGCAGCATGGCCACACAGGACCTCTGGAGTTTTAAATGATGCATTATTTTATCAAACTGTTGCAATACAAACGATTTAAGTTTGTATTTTATTATAAATTGTTTAAAATTTAGAAATGTACAATATTAAACTCTATCTGTTCTACCTGATATGCTGTACCCAGAAGGATTCTGCATTACCACAGTTCAGAAAATACCTACCAGTAAACCGCAATGTGCCCTGTTTATTTCCATGTTGTGTTCACCAGTTATTTTTTGCTTACGCTGTTATTTTGCTTGGGTGCAGCATGTGGTCTGATGGGCAGCGTTTTATGCTAAATGAAAGCTCGCAGACATCACTGGAGCAAAGCAAAAAAATAAGACCACATGTCGTATGGTACCATGCAAAAAGGCTCTCTGACGGAGGAGACTTTTATAAGGCTGAATAAACGGGACAATTGTCGCAGTCTGCAAAGTTAAAGATGGTCTGTTTCTCTGCCAATGAAATGCTAGCACAATATCCTGACACATGTTGTTTTATTTATATTGTTTTCATGCAGATTATTTAGAGTTAGGTCTGGTTGACATATAAACTTATACAACCATGGAGGAATATAAAAGTTTGTACAGTTGTAAATTAAAAATAAGAAGGACACCATAAATGAGCAAGCGAGTGGTGCTGTGCAAAATTCACCTTTATGATGCTACAGTAGGATGGATGGATACCCGGGCATTGATATGCAGTTGTTAGTGTGCTTGGGTGGGTTGCTTACCTGCAGGTGGATGCTTACTGGTAAGAGTTCACCCCTAATTTTCTATGTTATTCTGGTCCCTAGATATGATTATGGACCCTTCTTTTCACACCTGTTAGGTCTGCATTTGAAGATTGTAAATCTGATCGCATAGAAAAGCACACAAGATTTATGGTATGATAGATGTACTGTACATACAGTACCATAAACGATGTGAAGCAGCACTATAAGAATTCATGCATAGAGTTATAATGTATTTACTTGTTCAATTATTTGTTGATAACTGTTTATACAATCCTGCTTTTTAACTCTTTAGTTATGAGGCATAGTTACAGTAGGTTAGTTCACCTGTGGTTATTTACTCCTGTAATAGTACCTTGCAGTGGTTATTCCCATGTTTAGTCTCATAAGCAATTACTTGATTTCGTTTCTGAGAAAGCAGCTTAACACCCTTGTGGATAGCTGTGTGCAAATGTGTGTTCTGATCTGATTAGCTTAAGTGATTGTATAACATTAGAGTTATAATAAAATGAAACAGCCATCTTTCAGTAATTATATAAGCAAACTGATTCTCAGTCATTTAAACTAATTACAAACTGCAATGATGTTCTGCATTCAAAACAAACATTTTTTAATCTTCTTCATTTCACAGGACTCTGAAGATTAACACTTGAGCAGAACTAGAACTTCAGGATGTTGTGGATTCTGAGGCCTTTTCCAGCACTGCTTCTCCTGGCTTATTCACAAGCAGGAGAGGATAATGATATTCGAGCTGGTATGGGCTATTTTGTATCTGTTCCATGTCTTTGACTATACAGTAGTCCTTTAGTGGCTCTTTTCTGTTGTGAACACACAGCAACAAATAGTACCTTAAAGTGCTGTTGTACAACTGTTTTGTGTTACAAAAATGCTGTTCCAAAATCTAGTGAGCTGCTTTTGTAGTTTGTGATGTAACGACTGTTCCAGAGGTAGATAAAATACCTTATTTTGACTGGATTCTACAAAAAAAAACATTGCATGTATTATTCACACTGAAAGCAATCCCATAAGGCATTGTGATGAGCTCAAAAAGCAAAACCCATCCAGATGGTAGATGAGTGGAAGGAACTGTAAGTGGCATAGAAAAGTAAAGCTAACAAATAGTTATATCTAACTAAAAATAGACTATTTTAATAATATTTGTGCTGTAGGGACCAGACTCGAAACATGAATGCAAAGACTTGTGACTTGCAAAAAAATAACTTGGTCCCACCTCTGGCTGTATCACGCCATT
The DNA here is from genome assembly GCA_036877575.1 of Botia almorhae. Lineage (NCBI taxonomy): Eukaryota > Metazoa > Chordata > Actinopteri > Cypriniformes > Botiidae > Botia > Botia almorhae. The sequence continues at coordinate 5,488 of JAZGTJ010010557.1, forward strand.
AGCTCTTTCGAAATCTATTGTCCATACAGAGAATCCTGTGCGCTTTGCATTTGTCTGCCTAGAGAATCGCAAATTGGTCACTTATGAGAAAGATGTTTCCTTATAGACAGCAGAGAGGCAGGGAACAAAGCAGCTCAGTTGATTTGGTAACAGAGCCTAAATTTAAAATGTGTTTTTTACAGCTACAGGTGTATAACTGTCCTTTTAATATAGCTTTGGTTCTAGCTGTAGTTTCCTTGTTCACATTCTGTAGGCTGTAGCACAGCTGTTAATGACCTGGTCTACATCATTGATGGCTCCTGGAGTGTGGGAGATGAGGACTTTGAAACAGCCAAGCGTTGGCTGGTCAATGTCACCAGCGGCTTCGACGTGAGCTCGCACTACACGCAGGTGGGTGTAGTACAGTACAGTGACACGCCAAGGTTGGAGATCCCTCTCGGCGTCCACAAGACTGCTCATGATCTCATTAAAGCCATTGAGAACATCAGCTACTTAGGTGGCAACACGCAGACAGGCCGCGCCATCAAGTTTGCCGTGGACCACGTCTTTGCATCTTCACAGCGGAGTGATGTGAAAAACCGGATTGCTGTGGTAGTGACCGATGGAAAGTCACAGGATGATGTCATGGATGCTAGTGTGGAGGCGCGGGCACAAGGCATCAAGGTTTTTGCGGTGGGTGTGGGCACGGAGATCACAACGTCAGAGTTGGTGACCATCGCCAACAAGCCGGCGGGTGATTATGTGCTTTACGCGGAGGACTACACTAATATAGACCGTATCCGTGACTCCATGGAGCAAAAGCTGTGCGAGGGTAAGATATGCATGCGTGTGACCAGTCCCATAAATGTTAACCGCATTACAACCAGCTTTTCCCATTGCCACCCCTCTCCTGGGCAAGCAGTTCTTGATCAGAAGCTTTAAAGAACAGGGAACCCACCAAACTGCTGCTCTCCATTCATGCCCAGTGACAAGGAAAGCCACAGGGCTCATGGGCCAAACCAGCGGCATGAGGCCATGGCAGGGAGGAGCACTAGGGGATGGTAACAGGATCCAGATGTGATATGCCCACTGTCAACCACAATGCAGCTAGCAGATCTGTTTCAGAAAGATAAAAATACAGTTTCTCCAATCAAATGTATATATACTTATTAATTAATAATTGGCACAAATGCATCAGCACAAGCTGCTAAGTTCAGAAAATATGTAGCTTATTGTTAAATAAGTAGTAGAAATTCGTTTCTAATCATCCAGGGGGCTTTAGATTGATTTAACAAATTTTCCTATTTTATCAGAAAATGAATGTAGTTTTTGATGCAGTCCTGTAAAACTGTGTTTTGTGGTACCACACATTTGAAATGATCTTGTTAAATGACATTATGTCCTGCCCCAGAATCTGTGTGCCCAACACGTATTCCTGTGGCCTCCCGTGATGAGAAAGGCTTTGAGCTCATGTTGGGAATGAAGATCCATCGGAAGGCTAAGAAGATCCAGGGCTCATTAGTGTCTGAGGCAGCCTATTTGTTGGACAAAAGTGTTGATATTACTGAAAACACAAGGTTGGTTTGAAAATGAATGCTAATTTGGATTTTAAATGCAGACCCATTTATGTAGTAACTACTGGCTATTTGGCAGTCATTAGAAAACCGTCACTTCCATCACAAAATCTGTAGAGAGAGATTTTTTTTTTTTAATTGAGTTAACAGTGTTTAAAGAGCTGTAAGTGTTCTACAATAAATTTTATTCTGGCTTTATAATGCATGTTTGCAAATTTGTTTTTAAAGAGACATTTTTCCAGAAGGCCTTCCACCCTCCTATGTGTTTGTGTCAACTCTGAGACTGAAAGGGGCCGCAAGTAGGGAAAGGTTTGACCTGTGGAGGGTGCAGTCTAAAGATGGACAGCTTCAGGCAGCTGTCACTCTGAGTGGAAAGGACAAATCTGTCAGCTTCACAACCACCAGCACGGTTAATGAGCAGCAGATCATTATATTTGATGAAGGCATTGAGGTTAGTAAATTTTCCACAAAGAGTTTCTTTTTTTGTAAACCACACCAGTTTGAAGGAGCGAATGTTGAAATAAATTTCTGACTTGTGTCCATGTTTTTGTAGTAGCTGCAATTTCCTGTCTAAAATTACATTATGCATTGTCACTAAAGCGCCTGACTTCTTCCTTTAAATTATACAAATTCTTAGAGATTATTTTCTAATTGTCATTATCTTAAGATCCTACAATAATCATCTTGTACCTGTTTCATGTTTTTTTTTCTATTCTTAATGCCAAAACCAAGTGGTTTGTGGGTAGTTTCTTGCATAACTGAATCTCAGTAAGACTTTTTAGGAGCTGTTTACCTTCGTCATAGCTCATCACTCACATAAATGTTTTGGAAAATGTCTCACTCATGTATTTTCTTTTGCAGACAATCTAGAGGGTGATTTCCCTTTTGTTTACATCTTTTTTTCTTTTAAATGGGCAAACATGAGTTTATTTATCATAGTACCATGTAACAAATCCTATTATCTGTAATCTCACAGAGGCTTTTTGATGGAAGCTGGCACCAGTTGAAGATTTTGGTTAAACCCAGACATGCTACGTTTTTTCTGGATGACCAGCAGATGCAGGGCAAAGCTCTGGATATTGTTGTGCCCATCTACATCAATGGGAAGACTCAGATTTCCAAACACTTTGGCTCTGATGCTACATTTTCTGTAAGTGATATGAAGCAGAATAGCTTCTTGTAGTGTTATGATATAATTCCCAGTACATTGAAAAACACAAAGTCACTACAAAGTCATCTGTACTACAAAGTCATCTGTATTATATATGGCCAAACAATAATTTTGTATGCATATTTTTATACCATGCAGATGCATTGTAGTCACGTCCTGCTATTATAAGAAGCTACTAGGATCACACAATTGGGATTTATATACAGTGCCATACTGGCTCGTTCAATTTTTTTTATTGGTTTGTTATGTTTACTAAAGCCTAATGTTTTCCCCTAATTCCTCACAGACAGAAATCCAGAAACTGAGGCTTTATTGTGATCCACAGCAAAGTGAAAGAGAGACAGCATGTGAAATCTACTCTGTGGTAAGATTATTGCAATGATTTGATTGGCTTACAGGCTGGAAACAGCATGACATTTGCATATTTACATTTTAAATTAAGGTCAGCAAGTTAAAAACACAACAGTTGGGTTCTGGACATAGAACGACAAATTCTTTAAATTTGAGCATAGATAAATTGCTGTCTAGTGTAGTGGTAAAGCAAATATATTTAGCTAAAAATACAAAACAGTAAATAATATATATACTGTTGTGTACACTGTTAACATGTTTATAACTGCTACCAAGGAAACAAAATTGCAAAGAAAACTTTAAAGTGACCACCCACTCTAAATAAACATTGCAAATTACATAAAAGTTGTATATGTAATTGTGTTGTGTATATATAAGGTACATATATATGATATATATAAATGGATTGCATGTAAAACTGTCTTTCGATTTTTTTCTCTCTTATCTTTTCTGCTTCTATACAGGATGATGAAAGGGTGAGTTGGTATTGTCACGGATCAACAGTGATGTCATAAAGATTGATAGGGCTACATGACAGTAGTTTATACTTACCTCTGTAGTGCCCCCTGGATCGTGAGCCCACCAAAGATACTGAGGAGGAGTGTGACTGCAGTGAAGGCCAACCAGGACCACCTGGTCCACCAGGACCTCCAGGACCAAGGGTCAATCAATTTCCCCATTATAAAATCTTGGTTATCTTGTTAACGCAGATATTTAAATACACTGATTTACAAAGCCTAATAGCTGATAGTTTCTTAACAGGGTTACCGTGGTGAGAAGGGAAGGGAAGGACCTCCGGGCCCGGAGGGTAAGACTGTGAGTAAACCCCATATATTCAGGATTTTGTGTTTGTGTTTGTCAAGGACGTTGCTCAGAAACAAACATAGTTTGAAATGCAGTTTGTGAAGATGGAGGAATTTTTAGAAGCTTAGCAAATCTGTGAACCAGGTTCTAAAATTTATACATTTTCTCAATAAAGGGGCTCCAAGGTAAAAGAGGGGAGCCTGGAAAGCCAGGCCTACCTGGAGAAAAGGTAAGGTGCTCTTATAATATGTGGCTTTTGCAAATCATGTCATTGTATATAATGAAGCGCAGAACTTAGTATATTCTGCTTTTTTATTTTCTCAGGGTGACGTGGGGTTACCAGGGTCAAAGGGTGAACCAGGACTGAAAGTAAGTAAGCTGGGTTCGAAAATTAAATTGACTTCCTTTCTCACGAAGTGAACACTTTTGGAAACGGAGCAGATGCTTTTTGAAGTTTATTCTCAAATTTATATAAAACATTTGTTTGGCAGGAATAGAGCTTCTTCCCACATTGGTGGAGCTTGATGTTCTCTGTCTAGCATCCTAATTACTGTTTTTGGGTGTAATTCAGTGAGCTTTTTTCCAATATGTCAAGTCATTTTCACTCTATTTATCCAGGGTGAACGAGGAGAACAAGGGTTGCCAGGGAAACCAGGCCCACCAGGACCCATGGTAAGACCTGAAATAATTAAATCACTTTCCAACCCCTCTACCAGGTCTGTGAAGACCACTTTCTTTTCTGAATGTCTCAATGGTTCCCTTCATAAGCATTGTAGCAGGTGGTGGACCTGCATAGAAGGAGATGAAAAGATGGCAATTGTCTTCTAATGCAGAAATGCATGGATTTGTATATATGCTGTTGGCAAAACTACTATTAGCAAATAGAAGACAACATTATGTAGACAGAAATAACAACAACTCCACAAAGGCTGCTTTTGTGTAAGAATTGTCTTTTTGTTTTAGGGTGCATCACGATTAAACCTTGGGAATGTTGGAATGCCAGGAAAAAAGGTAAAACAGCTCTTGATGGGAAAATATAATGTCATAAGGTCATATTTTACCCTAAAATCAAAATAATCAAATAATGCCTATCATTTAAAGAAAGCATGTTTTAGGCAAATTATTAAAATGTATTGGTAGGTACTATAATAAATGTCACCGTGGAGAACAATTGGAAACAAAATAAATAATCCAGACATGTTACAGTTATGATAATTGATGTTACAGTTATTAATCACAAAATACTTTATATATACTAGGAATCAGCAGAGAAAAGGCCTAAGTTTTTGACATTAATCTTTACATGTACTGTCAAATAGGGAGAGGATGGTGAGAAAGGTGAACAAGGACCTTCTGGAGAGCCTGGTCCAGAGGTAAAAGTTATGTGACAAACATATGATGTGTTCTTGTTATTGCATGACAGACATATGACTGGAACAATCAAGTTCTTTAACAGGTTTTCAAAGATTTGCTCTGTTACCTATAAAAGAAAGGCATCAAACAGCTATAATATTCCAATATAACCAGTGTATTTGTGGCACTGTTGTCCAATCTGGGAATGTTCCACAGCATTACTGCTACTATTTCCCATGAGCCTCTAGTGTGTGCTCTGTCTAGTGTCAAGTGTTGTTCATGTCTGACCGAGGGTAGTGCCAGTTAAAACTAACCAAAGTCAACCTCACACTTCAATTGGGCCATTAGACTACAAACATGAAGTCTCTACACAAATACATATTCATAACACCAGTGAAACAAATGTGCAATATATTCAATGCTGCAATCCAGTGAAAGACTGTCAATTTTCCTTCAGGGGGAACCTGGAAACCCTGGCAGTGAAGGACCAGCTGGCCCCCCTGGACCAAAGGTCAGTCTACTTGTAAAGTATTTTAATTAGACATAATGGTGTAAAGCAGTGTACATGAGTGCACTTTTATTCAGAGCACTGCATAATAGTAGTTTCAGATAAACCCATGCCTTGCTCTCTTGAAAACATACTAAAGCCTCTGTAACACAATAAACATAGGTTTCCTGTGCTGGAGGGTGGACTTACAGTATCATTACTGTTAAATGCTTTCCAAAGACATTTAATTCATGTCCTCAATTAATAAAAACACAGCACAGATGTTTTCCACCTTTTAAGCAAAAAAAGGTCAAATTATCCTGCAGGACGACTTTATTCATGGTAAACTGCAATATACAGAAATATAGGAAAACCATGTGAAACCATATGAAAAAATTGGTAACAAACTAAAAACAAGCTATTTATATATATATATATATATATATATTATATATAACTGGCATCTATTTTTATAACACAATCAGGATTAAACATTTTATCTTCTAATAATGTGTGACATATCTACATAATTGAATGAGATTTAAAATGTAATAAGCTTATAAAGGTTAAAGCTTTGTGAATGCTAGCATTTGGGTTATCAACTATGTTAGCAGCAATTTCTTTAAACTCTCACGCTCTACAATGTAATGTAATATTTTAATTAAAAGATTTTTAATTCAGCTATATTTAATATGAAGGGGCATTTTCAAAGCTTTCTGGGCCCCTGGACAAGTCATTGTTTTTAAACTTTAAACTTGCACAATTTATCAACCAGGGGTCTATGCAGCAAATTGTATGTGCATGCAAAATAATTTACCTCCACTTGCTTTTTGAGTGGTTTTCTTTCAGTTTTATCTGCGTTTTGTTTTTCCCCACAGTTATAATGTATCACTTGCTTGTTAACCATCATCTGGTTTTGTGGTTCTACTTAGATGCCACTAGAACAATAAACAAAGTGCATTTGCCTTGATATAGTTTCAAGGAACATTGCACCAGCTAATGGTTTACAGGACATAAACAGACAGCCATTCTTTTACAGTCACATGTGACTTATAGCCAAAATAAGAGCTGGTAAGTCAAAACAATCACTGTTGACTTGGAAACGTCAGGATCATTTTTCCACTAAGTTGAGGTCAGGTCAATGTTTCCTCTGTAAATTTATGAAATCTTAATTAAGCAAGACAAATCACCCTCTCCTGCAAATGAGACAACACAGCCTGAAATCATCATGTTGTTGTGGAGATGTATATTTGACTTTCCAGGTCCCACCTATTGAAATAAAAAAACATGTTCTCACATGGTACCATTCAGATACTTATGATAAATACATCGCTAAACCTAACTAAAATGTGTTGACGAAGCAAAGGAATCTTGATTAGGTCATTAATCATTTAAAGGATAGTTTACATGGCTGGCATTATAATTAAATCTGTTGTGTTCTAAATAATGTGTATTTCTCACATAAACAAAGGTTTAATCAAACTATACGGTGTACACAATCAAGAATTGTTCTTGTGGTCACTGGGGCATTCCCAAAATATAAAATGAATGAATAAATACCAGATTTTTATACAAATTGATTTGAGTGCATGGTCTGAAACCACATGATAGTCCCACACTCGCTAAAGTTTACATTTACACGCATTTGGCAAACGCTTTTATCCAAAGTGACTTACATTACATTATACTATACATTGTTTCTGAGTATGTGCAATCCCTGGGATCGAACCCATGACCTTGGCATTGTTAATGCCACGCTCTAACCACTGAGCTGCAGGAAAACATGCAATGCATTTGATCATTTATTATTGTAAAAAAAGAGAAAATGGAAGTGACAAGCCATTTAAGATGCTACACAACCAAAAAATGTTTATATAGCAAAATCATGTTGGCTTCTAATGGTTTTGATGTGCCACTTCACCTAGAGACTGATTAAAGTATGAAGTATCAAGTTTTTTGCTGCACATTTTCAAGAGAAAATAACTAAACAATTTCAAAACATTGTGGCTTTTTTAAAACATTGCTCTGTTTGTTTGAACATCCTGAGCAACCCAACATAGCAATACTGGCTGAACCAGTATCGTGATTTTGGGGTGGGAGTATCGGTTTGCATTTTCAAAACCAGTTATAAACTGGTAATGCTATGGGTGCAAAAATTACACACTTGAAATATTATAAAACAGACCCACAATGGTCAAATGGATGGCAACATCCCAGAAAATCAGTCAAAAAGTTTATGAAAGAAACCAAAACATAGAATCCTTGACAGAAAATGTTTAATTGCTCATGTTTATATTATACTGTCAATGTATCCTGCCCTGTAATCTTTATTTACGGCTACACCCTTGGCCTACCACACTTCAGCAAAAGACGTATAAAAACACTGTCTATTTTGTGTAGCATGCTGTATTAGCAAGTGCTTTCCATGTGGTGAGGCTTGAAATAAATGTATAGTAGTGATGATGTCATGCACAAATGTTTGTGTTAGTTCAGTCTGCTAAAATTGAATGAGACTTATGTACACCCAGAGCTCGGCCCAAGTAGAGATGCATCATAGCCAGACAGGTTTCTTTAAGTTATAAGTGTTTTTTCAGTGTCTGTTACAGTTTGTGAGTGAGCTGTGTTCAAATGAACCTATACCACTAAACTGTAATTTCACCTTTCCCATACAGGACAGACAGATCCTTAATAAGTAAATGTTGTCAATATTAGTCTGTGTGTCTTGGCATAGAATACTAATATTTTCTTTATTTTATTCCTTTTATTAAATTTGTGGTAGGCAGGAATTACATATATAGATTAAGGAAGTCATTACTAAAAATATTTGATATATGTCAAATAAATTTTTCCACTGGGTTGACAAATGGTTATAAATATTAATTCTGTTTGCACGGGCGGCAGGAATGGGCTTTTATCGGGAATGACTTAAGCCACTAGTTTATTCTCTGTGTGCAAAATTTCACATCTTTTCTACAATTCTAAATACTATTAGTATTTTAGAGATTAGAGATTTATCGTCATACTATATATGGAAGACCAGCTAACTGTCATTTGAATGATTTTTTTCCAATTATTATAATTATAAGGTTTTTAGTGAAAAAATCTAGCTTCAATATGTTGGTTTCAAAAACCTAGCCCAAAACCCTTTAAAATTATTTTACATATTTGTTAATTGTTTTCTCCAAACTACAAATAAAAAATCATATTTTTTTGCCATGGGTCATGGTTAAACAAGTAAACATAACTATATAATGAATGTAGATTCTATCCCAAAAGATGAAGATTCAGGATGAATTGTCAGGAACAGATTGTAACATTTATAGGGCAGGTTGTCAGCTTTATCAACACTTCTTTTTAAACATTTTTCTGTTTGCTGAATGCAGTTCAGGTAACCACAAGCGATACACCACAGAAATATCTAACAGAAGAGCTAAACATGGCGTTTACAGGAGCTAACATTTTAGATACTGCCATTGACTGTAGCAACAGTGAACAATAGCATCAAGAGGAGTCAAAACATCATCTTTTCTAGCACTATTTTCGGCACCTGTTCAGCCTGCTGATCTTATATCTTTCAAAGATCCATTCAGTTTTTTGATACTAAAGTCTGGTCTCACATACAGTATCACCATGTAAATCCATCCGCCAATCCGCCTTATGCGTTAGTAACACAGATAATGCACTTGTCTAGAGAAATGATCAAGCAGAGGTAGATTTTGTATCCATGAGAGGCTTTACACCTCCAAACCTATAAACATACACACACATAAAATGTATGTTTTACCAATTATGAAATATGTTTAGTATATTTTATACCTCATATTATACATTCACAATCCTGTCTTCTCTGTTTCTGGTTCCTCTGTACATTTCTTACAGCTACTGTTTATTAGACCATTCAAAGAAAACAATGTTATACTTGCAAACGTCTTTAACGTTGAGTCAACATTAAAATGTCTGGTTCAGTTTAACAGCATGCTGTTATAAAGCTTGTCTTAACACTTCAGACTGACAGACAAAGGATTTCTCACTATTTTGATTTTTAACAATTATGTTGTGGCATACGTCTTTTAAACAAGCCCCTAAATTTAGTGTAAGGCACACAAGTCCATAGATGACCCAAAACTGGGTCGAAAACCTTCTGTTTTCAGATTACAGAACTGTTAAAATACCACAAAAGCCTCCATGTAAAACTTGATGTTCAGCCCCATGTTCCTACAAGGGTTCTCTTGTACAGAATTGCTAGATAACCAGTCTTTACTGGTTATATTTATGTGGCATTTTGGGTTTACTGCTAAGGGTTTTACAACTTAGGAACGTCTCAGGTCCATTTTAGGCTTAAATGATATACCACACATACTGCCCGTACATACATGTAAACAAACACATATGCTTATGTCACGTGGGGGTAGTTGTGGCCTGCTGGTTAGAGAGTCAAACTTGTAACAAGAAGGTTGTGGGTTTGATTTCCAGTGGCGGCAGGAAACAACTGAGGTGCCCTTGAGTAGGGCACCTTACACCCAGTTACATCCCTGTGCATAAAACCAAGTGTGTGTTCACAGTTTGTGGTGTGTGTTCACAACTCAATACTCCAATGTGTGTGCACTAACTGGATAAGAACAATGCAGAGGACAAATTCCAAGTATGGGTCACCATACTTGGCCAGCATGTCACTTCACCTCCATAACCCTCACATGCAGTCATTCTGAATGACTCTTCCTTTCCTGTCTCTGACATAGATTTTAAAATTATGACACATTTATCTCTAAGTACAATAATCTCAGTCGAAAGTCTGTAACAGTTTTCTTGTGACAAAAGGAGTTCATTATCGCAAAATGTCCAGACTGCACTTGAGCAGAACAATAAAAATGAATTCGATCCACAGCTAACAAACAACATACAGTTTTGAGTTCGCTATCCCTTACAATATTTTTTATGGCTTTTCGCTCATCAACTGTAAACATAGCTCCTCAATTTAATGTTTAAATCTTTCTTTACACTCAGCATAAAGAATTCAGTATGACTAGGGTGCTTAGACCAGACAAGTAAATGCATAACCATGTGTGTGCACAGTAGGGTGGGATGTTTTACAATAAGCCCACAATGTATACTGTCTGTGTGTATATGTCTACATGTGAATATCACTGAGTTTATATGTACTATAAAAGTAATTTCAGCAGTTGTCTGGGCTCAAGAGCTTCAGCTGTGGAGTCCACAGCTTTAAGTGGACACTACTAATACCACTTAAAGTGCTTTTTAAAGTACTCTATCACATCCCAGTCCTTAAATGTATATGTTAAATCAGAAATATACTGGCACAAACTCACTGTCTGAAGTTACTGCATCCTAATGGCTCAGCAGGTTTTTTACAGCATGTTTTTCACATAAAACCGATTTAATAGTAGAATCTGCATTGTTACTATATTAATGAGCATAACAAAATGCAACTACTACCAACATTTTACAACAAATATTTTTGTCTGGGCTCTAGTCATTTGGTTGAAAAAACATTTGAGTTTTTTCAAGTTTAATTGCTATTCTACATTTTCAAGTACAAAAAGTGGCGCCTAAGATATAACCCACAGTGATGAGTTCATTGCACTTTCTCACCACTTTAATTTAAAAATCTGATTAAGCAAACGCCTCACAGCCCAGTTTTCATTCACATGAAATTAATTACAGTACCCTGGAATTAACATTCTAATTCAGTTTTGTGGTTTGAACAGGTTATCAAGGTACATTTCAGAAATTAACATAAACAACAGCAAATTAAAGGCTGCAAATCTCGTTAATGAAAGACGTCAGGAAATGCTATGCTTTCATGCATAAAAGTTAAAAATTAAACACATCTGTCGCATCTTTCTGCATGGAAAAGATATCTTGACACTTGCTATTGTTTTAGCTGTGTATACATTAACTTCATTGGACTAGTGAAGTGAACACATAAACGGCTATATTTTATAGCAGTAACACAATGGGGCTTTAATAAATGCATAGAAATGTTTGTGGCTGTCATGTGTCATGTGGCTGTTAGATTCAGAGATGTGTGCTTTTAAACAGTATTGTAAATACATTAGAGGTAAGGAAGATGGAGGAATGGTCACCTGTCAATAACACAGTTTAAAAACAAAACATCTGCTCTTGTTTTACACTCAGTCATGTGTTTGTACTGAACTCATTTTAACACCTTTGAGCTGACAAACAGTCACAAACTGTAACAGTCACAAACTGAACCAACATTTGGTCACGGATGTAAGCACGTTTCACTATAGACTTATAGATGTTTAATTATAGTAATGTTTTGGAAAACCTTTTTCTGAGCATTGAACAAAGTTTTCCAGTGGTTCTTTTGACAGCGTATTACGCAAGAGAGCTGCCAAAATCAATGTATGAATCCTCGCAATTAAAAGTTTGTGACAAGTTTCGGAAAGCTAATAGACAAGAAGTGAATTCCACGTCCAAACCACTGATTACAGGGCTGGCCGAAGAGTTTAGAAAAAGGAGCAAATAAACAAATAGGATGTTTCGGAAAAAATAAAGGCCTTTTGTGGAAGTTAAAATAGAATGTTGGATGAAGGGCAAATTCAAGCTTTGAGGAGGGAAAATTTGCAATATTCCAGGTTATTTACAACTAAATGGAGAGGTTTTATGGTATACTGACAATTAAAAAAGAAAACATGTTCACAGTAAGACACTTTCTTTTGAAGCCTCGCAAAGAACGTGCAAAAAGGAT
>JAZGTJ010010558.1:0-17939 GCA_036877575.1 Botia almorhae
CGGTCCAATACTCTGACAAAAACTAACCATGGGCTGTGATGTGCATGAACTCAAACTTGGGTTCAGTATGGGACTGTAGTTGTTGTTTCAATTTGCCCTCAAAACAACCTTGTCTGGCTTGAAATACCATTGGCTACCTTAACTCGCTATCAGGAAAGGGTGTAGCAAAGACAGGCACTGACCTCTCTCTGCAGACTGTGTCCTCCAGAACTGCAGCCTCCTCTCGTTATTCAGCCCTGCAGTCGGCTCCTGCTTTTTATCAGCCTCCAGGATCAGCAATTGCTCACTGACCACTCTCACATTAATGCATCCCATCTGAAGAGCTGTCCACCGTCCTCCCAAAGCGCTGAACATACAATAGAAAAGTCCAATACAGTAGCTGTTGTGAGGAGAGAAGAGGAATGTTTTATGGGAGACAGTCTCTCTGTGATAAGGCCAACGCCTGGCAAATTTACCAAAGCGCATTCATTCATGGGAATGTGAAATTGAAGGTTAACTCTTGAAAACTAGCGCTCAAAAGAAAAATGTTCTCTTAAGAGCATTTAAAAGGACGCAATCAGACCCGCTGAAAAGACCAAATATGCTGGTTTAATGCTGGTCTACCTGGTGGACCAACATAGCCATGTTGTACTGCAGCAGAACTTATCTAGCAATGCTGGCTGACCACCAGCATGGTTTATCTGGTAATGCTGGTTTGCTAAGAAGGTCTTGCTTGTGTCAAGAAGTCTTGTTGGAACACCAGCATACCATGCTGGAGACTAGCCCCAATCACAACATATGTTGATGACTAGCTATGCTTGCATGCTATGTTTTATTTAGCATAAAGGGAACAAAAAGAGAAAGAAACATGCCATTTATTAATGTCACATTGTCATGTCTTTATTTTCTCTTCAAAGCAGTCTTCAGATTAAAAGGAATGGCTGCCATTCTCACCTGCTACGCATCCCAGCAGCAGCAAATGATAAACAGTATTGTGACACTGTACGCCTAAATCCGCCCCTGTTCGCCTCGCTCCAGGGTGGAAATACAGATTTAGACACAAAACAAATACAGACTCTGAGCTAACCTGTCATAGTATGAGATTAGAGGGAGAAAGAAGCCGAGGCGAGTTTGTCAGAGTGCAGTCAGCCAACAGGAGGCAACTATGTGAGTCAGACCCGAAAAAAGGAATGTTATCTCTCTGGTTCCCTCTTAAGTAACAAGATGTGTACCTGCCATGGCTTTGATTTACCATCTTCTCCTATCAAACACCTCACGTTTCTGTTCTTTTAAGTACCAATGCGAAATAAGTACCACAACCGAAGGAAAATTTACAATCTTTGTCAAAGGGTAAATAAAATTTTACGATGTTATCACTTTGAACCTGATCAACAGTTAACTAAGCAGTTTAGTAAACTTCTGGGTAAAGTTGCATAATGTAAAAAAAAGTATATTATTTATAATATTTAAATGAAAATGCCTTTGAGTTTAATCTAGATCTAATCGCCTAACCTACATCTGAAGTATTGGCAATCCAGCAAACTGTTAAATGCAAAATACTTGTAGCAATGCTGGACATCTGTAAATTAATTTCCCTAATTTTACCTAATTTGACGTAATGAAAATGATTAAATGGTTGATTCCATTTGAGTTTTCACTAATTATAGAAAAAAATATTTCATACTGCAGTCCTTTTGTGATTTGGGCAATTGGGGAACAACATTCTATTTGTTTCTGCATTCTAGTAAAATTAGTTTCTAATACCCACATTGAGCAGCTCTATTAATAAAGGAGAGCAATTTGAGCGATATTCTCTCATCATTCTATGGGAAATGAGCTATGAAGAATGATTGTAATTGTCAGTGGACATCTCATCATGACAGAGCATCTGCTCAGCTTCTTCATGCTACATAACCAACATTTCCAAAAAAGCTAAAGGTTGAGCGCATCTAAAAGGTTAATAAAATGTTGTCCCTTAAAAAATTAACAGCTTTCCAGGGTTTTAGATGAGCTTCTCTTAAATAAAAGTAACAGCACCTTCCTTAGTTTTTATTTAAAAGTAAAATGTGATTCCAAAGTTTGACAGTTGCTAATTGCTAATTTTGATAATGATGCTAATTTTGGCAACCTTAAAGACTCTTTCGTGTCAAACCCCTTTTGATCTCAACAGGTTGCTGAGTTTCAGTTTTAGTTTGTCAGTTGTGTACTTTTAGTTTAGTGTATCATTGCACTTCTCTTTTAAACACTGTAGCACAGTACATTGCTGAGGCAGCTATTCAATGTGTGTTCTTGTCTGAATTATTTTTATGAATAATTTAATGTTTGCTTATCTGCAATACACTCCTTCCCTGATGGATGTTAGAATGACATTCAGCAGATGTTTTTGAGATTTTTTAATAGCCATAAGATGAAAATTAAAAATGATAAAGCTTTATAAACGGTGCGAACATATTGTAATTAAACATTTGTCCCAATTTAAAAAGACCATTTATTGAAACCAAGCAACAAAATGGCAAAATACCAAATATATGAAAGAACACATAACTGCTTAGAGTCACCAGCCTACATGGTGTTTATAAACGTGGCTTGCCCAGTTGCGTTTTTTTAGTTGGTATGTAAATCATAAAATCATTTCATCAAGTAAATTCAGTCTGACCTTGACAGTTCAGTGCAGATTGTTTTGTAAGCTTGTCACAATGTCATGCAGGATTTGCAAACTTACTATAAGTGAAGAAGCTATAATGGACAGGACTGTACACCCATATGATTATGATTTTGGAACAATAAACCAAAATAATTAGGGACCCTCAGCAAAACAAATAAATGAAATAATGTTTGTAGAGAAATATGATGCTTAAATCAGATCAAGTCGCTTTTTTGCAAAGCTATACACACAGTTTTGGTTCCCTAAAGAACCTTTCAGTGAGATTTTGATACAAAAAGCAATTTTCTTCCTTTTAATAGTCTAAACAACCTTTTAGCACCTCCAGGAACCTTTTGTGCGCTGAAACATCCATTGCATGGATGTGACAGGTTTATCATAAAGAAATACACCCCACCAAGGCCTTTATTTTAGAGAACGACAGAAGGGTGTGAATATTGTGGTTTTAGATCCTCGTTTCACACCTCGTATTTGCTCAAGATAACGTGTCAAATTCATATCTAATGTTTGTTTAGCGGCTTAAACGTTTCATTTTGTGGAATCTGTAAATGTTTTTAATGCTGAGGCGCCGTGGCTGAACTCAGGAGTCTAATACTGTGGATTACAGAGAAACGAAAGACTCTGATGATCTGGGCCAGTCTGCCACGCATCTTTACAGCCAACACAGTTGTTAAAGAGATTAAAGAGCCTGCATGCACGGACTCTAGAAATGATAGATTTAGCAGGATCAAGCTCATTATACATGCAGAGAGCTGTTAGTGTGCGCGTGTGTGTGTGTGTTTGTGCGCGTGTGTGTGTGCAGCGCTGCCAGCTCGGGTGTGAAATGTTCTGTGTGGCTGCTGGGCTCCCACTGATCCAGCTGTGCACATCACTGCCTGTCCACACTGAAAAGAGAAGCATATTGCCGCTTTATTTGCATATAATGATGGACGCATAGAGACTACGATCTAAATTATTCTGCATATGTGATGATGCTGTGTTTATTGCATTAATATATGTTCAGGGTTTCATGTGCGGTAGTTTTTTCTCTTTCTGACCAAGATTAAACTATTTTATCATTCGGCTTTAGTCTAGTATAAAACAGTTAAGAGAAACTCTTTAAGAGAAACTCTTAAAGGCATGTAAATGTAATTCAACTTAGTTTCAAAGAGACGTTGGTAAGGTCAGGGATGATAAAATGTTAATTTCAATAAGCAGAACAACTCATTTTCCTGTCAGGTTTCTTCCCAAAACATCCAATCTTGCTGGTGTCCTTTTTTTGTTCAAAAGAAGAGGGGACAATAGTGTTTAGGGGACATCATTGTGATTAAGAGTACAGTTTTGCTCTGTTACTAATTATAAGTGTAAAAATACTTGATGTGATTAATAAAACATATGTTGATTATTAAGAACTATAAGGAAAACCTCAGTCAGTTGTTTCCTGCTGGAACTGGGATTCGAACCAGCAACCTTCTGGTTCTACTCCTGTTATTTTTGTGCTTTTGCTTTCTAACTAAGAGAATTCTTCTCAGTGACTCAGAGAGATTGAAAATGTAAGATGACAGAAAAAGAAATGTCATTCAGGATTCATCAACGTTCACTCTGTGAGCTTAAATACACCGAAGGAAAGTCTGTATTTGGCTGTCATCATGTCACATCTGTGGTCTGGTTAGGTCAGTCCTGGGTCAGCTGGTCACTGTGCCTTTGTTTTCTATGGTGATATTACATATGTCTGACCATTTGGCCTCTCAGAGGTTTTTTGCTAGGTATCAAAAATAATAATAGTACCATCTTGATAGCACCAGGCATCCAGTCTGTATGCGGCATACATGCTGTATGTACTTTATATTTAGGGTTGTGGTGATGTACAGCCTTCAGTAAATGTTTTTGGCAGTGTGATTGGTCTGTCTACCACACTAGTGAATTGTACACTACACTACCATAGAAGAATACAAGACTGTAATTGCTACAGCTACAGCTAAAGATTAAAGCTACATCTAAGAATAAAACACAAAATTACACATTTCAAACTCTGTGACGATCATTTAACTGTATTCACATTCATTGTGACCTTGGCCCTGTCAGCAGTCTCAAAACAAGAAGATGCTCATTTCACACTGAGAAGTGTTCAGAGAGAATGGCTGATTTGTGCAATTAAGACATTATTCTTCATTTCTATTGCTTTGATTTGTACTTGTTTTTAATTTGCACTTTTACAGTATTTGTGGATATTGAGTAATTATCATTCCGGAGGTGCTGATGAATGCAGAATGTTTAATTCTGTTACATCACTCGGGAATCTTTAATTTTAAAACACATTGTGTTAAAATGTACAGCATTTGGTGCACGTGTTCATGTAAATGGAAATGTGTCACGAGTTAGCAGTTGAAAGGTAAAACAACATTCTGTGGAATCAATATTTTAAAGACTTTAAAGACTGCTTTGTCTGTGTTAAAAACGGAGAATGGGTGCTTTTCTCTCAGTTTTCCTGAGACATTCACAAAGAGCATGGAAATTGACCTTATGATCATAGCACGTTAACCATGAAATATTTGGAAATCATGGGACACATGAAACTTGGGGTCCATTTCAACAGTGAGAAACTTCTATGGTAATGTGAATAGGAATTAGCTATCACAAGGCCTCAGGGTATAATCAAAGTATATTGTTTCAGAGTGGCTTAACCAAAGCTCCTTTTTGTTAGTCAGAAGAATGACACGAGAGCACTGCAGGGACATCATGAGGGAAGAGCGATCTGCACAAAAGAACGGCAATCAAAGGACAAACTTCCCACACAAGCTTGTTTTGTTTTTGCACTTTATTTATAAACATCATGTAAAATATATCTACATCATTTATGTATAATTACAACAGGTGCAAAAGGGATAGCCAAAATAAAAAAATGTCATCCTTTACTAACTGTCATCAAATGTGTGAATTCATTTTTAGTCATTTTAAACAAACAAAACTTAGTTTTGTTGAATGTTTAAAAATTTGGTGGGTACAAACAGACTGCTAAACCGACTAGACAGACAGGTTAATTGCTATCTATGTGAATGCGTTGTCTACGCGCTGCGAGGAAGTGCTACTTTTCTCAACGTTGCGAATTTCAACCAATCATTATTGACTTTCGCTAAACGCTGTGAGATAAGCTGTTTGTGATAGGTGCTTCAATTGGCATATTTTTTAACAGACTTTATAACGACTTAATTATACGTTTTCTCATATTTAATACTGTAGAAATGTATCATTCTAAAACTAAAATCTAAATCTAAAAATGTGTTATATTCCGGCACTGTCCTCCGCAAACATGATTTTAGTAGTAAATATTTACGCGACGTCTGTATCGTTGGGCCAAGGCGCGCCCCCTTTCGGCAGGAACGTACTGTCACAGCACTGGACTGGAGCACGACCATCTGTGTTACACACTCCTGTGCTTTCGCTTCCTTCACTGGCAGGATAAGCAGCATATTGTAAGCTACTGAGATGGGCAGCTTTTAAAAAGACACAAATATACTTCAGTCTTAAATTAAACAAAGCAGATCATCAAGAAGCATACGGCTTTTGATTTTAACAGTATTGGCAGAATGGCGAGGAAAGGTTTGTGGTTTAACTGATCTACTTTTGCCAGTGTTTAGCTTGCTAACCACATAGCCAACTAGCCGACAAGAATCTGACTAGCTGGAACAAAAGACTTGATTCCTTTTGTGTCAATAGGACTAGATTATTGCACTTATATAAAGGGGTTTCAGATAATCATATGTATCCTATATTTAATTAAACCAAGGAAATGGACATATCATTTTTTAATCAGATTAGTGCTGGTATTTGCAGTAAAGGTAAACAGTCTCTATTGCCACATTGACCAAGCCTAATAAATAATCTAATAAGACAAATAAACAAAACAGGACACAGAATCTGTTATCACTTTATATAAGTGTATGTGTTTTTCTGTGGCCTTAGTTAAATTGGTTGTCAACCAAATTTATGAGCAGGCGATCCGGATTTGAACTCGTATGAACTTTGTAAATATCTTGATGTTTGTAAACACTCAAGTGGAGTTAAGTTCATGTTATTCAAAAAACATGTTGCAATCGGTGTAAATATTGTTAATTTGTAATTATGTTGATAAAATATTGGGTAATGTGGTTTGTACTGACATTTATAAATGTCAAATCTGCCACTTTTCATTTGAAGCTTTAACATTTTTGCAAAAAGAAATATGATATTGCATTTCATTATGATGTCATGATGTGCTAAAATGCGCAACTGTTGTACTGATACGCACTTGTATTATGAATGAGATGATAATTTTGGTTGTCTGTAAAGTTTAATGAGAAAGGTGAATATTTCTATCCTCAGGTTGGGATGAGAAACCCTTGGAACGTGCTGTAATACCACATTAAAGCACAAGTTTTTTTCTTTGGTATTTGCCTGATACATCAAAATGACACCAAGAAATGAAATATAAGACATTTGCTGAAGTTTAGGTGAGTGGGTTCGCTACTGTGATTTCGGCTCAAATGCTTTTTTATTATGTGAAGTCAGAATAGTTTGAAATATAGAAATGCAGTTAGATTCCATTGTCTGAGAGACCGTTGGTTTGGCAAACAACACCTAATGTGCCCTTGACTATACCTTGTCAACAGGGGCAAGTACAGGCCTGCCTAGAAGGCCTGTGCCAACAAGCCTTCGAATTACTTCATAGGACTTAACTGATTGTGGTGTTTTTGGCATCATCACAGCTGTATTTATAGTTGCTTTTTGGGGTTTTAAACATCATTTTGTGGTGTTCTGTCACACCCGGATTGTAATATTGCATTCTTTGGGTCTCTTAGGCTTGGTGAGACTTATTTTCCTTTATTTCTTCCATGTTGACACCTATAAGTGTTTTGATAGATTCTGTGCCCCGAGTCAGGGTTAGCCATAACTGTCATTTCACCACAAAATGGCTTGCTGATGGCAAAGTCGAGGATTTGATATTTTTAGGTCAGAAGGAGGGGAAGAAACTGTTGCCATTATTACTTTTTAAACGATTCCCTTGCTCTGTGTTTCCATAAAGGTTTAGTGGTGAAAGCTTTGGGACTGTCAGCGCTTCTTGTAGGGGGGGAGTGAGCTGACCATGTCAGGGGTCCCGACTCCTCCTCCTCCAGGGGAGATGGCTAGTGGCCCTGTGGCAGAAAGTTGGTGCTACACCCAGGTAAGACTGTGGCTTCCTCTTGTGCCTGCTGAAGCCAGCATTGAAGCCAGGCATTGCTAAATTAGGTTATGATGTACAAACGTTTTATTTTTATCTGTGTGATAGGACTCTTAATTTGATGGTGTAGTTGGGGTAAATGCATGTTTTGATCTTGTTGTAGCACTCTTCACAGTTTGATCTAATAAAGGGTAATCAGTGCATTGGAACTGATACTATTGTGCAAGCGATAATGAAACTAGAGCTTTGCTCATCATAATGTGGTCATGCTGCTTTTTAGACATGGTAAAATGATACCACAATGAGACAAATTGCAGACGTTATATGATGTCATTGCTAATCAGGGGAAATTATTTTGTTGCTTAAGCAGCGAGTAATATGTTAGTAAAACGAATCATTGAAACGAATATCGTAAGGAAGTGCCTGTGTTGTCATGGCAACCATTGTGTTACGTGGGCTATGAATGACTGCAAATCAATAGGTGCGATGATAGCTATCACTCTTCACCCATCTTTTAGGTCAAGGTAGTGAAATTTTCCTACATGTGGACCATCAACAACTTCAGCTTCTGTCGAGAAGAGATGGGAGAAGTATTAAAGAGCTCGACCTTCTCCTCAGGGCCTAATGATAAAATGAAATGGTGAGGTTTCTTTTGAGCCCGTATCTTGTGCAAATTGTAGTCGTGTTTCATTTCTGTTTATGCCGCTACTACAACATCTTTCTCTTGGCATCTTTGTCCGTCTTCAGGTGCCTGCGAGTCAATCCGAAGGGACTTGATGATGAGAGTAAAGATTACCTATCGCTATATTTGCTACTAGTTAGTTGTCCGAAAAGTGAAGTCAGGGCCAAGTTCAAATTTTCATTATTGAACGCTAAGAGAGAAGAGACAAAAGCTATGGGTAAGACTCCTAACCAGAAATATAACATACAAGAAGGATTTTGTTTTTCCAGTTTATGTAAATTTGTTAAAATGCTTGTTAATGGAATTCTCTCTGGATCTGTAATGTCCAGCGCTCTGAACAGAAGGTCTGTTTATAACTTGCATCTCATCTCTTTCCAATGCAGAAAGCCAAAGGGCCTATCGGTTCGTCCAAGGCAAAGACTGGGGCTTCAAAAAATTTATTAGAAGAGATTTTCTGCTTGATGAAGCAAACGGTCTGCTACCGGATGATAAACTCACTTTATTCTGTGAGGCAAGTATGCATTCACTGTATAATGTGTTCGGTATCTCTGGTTCAAATCCTGAGTATATGAACAAATGAGTTTCGGTTCAGCACATTGATAATTCATTTGAAAAAGCATAATTTCCTCTAAAAGCATTTTAGGTGTTATGCAGTGACATGTCGTTGTTTTTTTACGTGAATTTTAAATATTTTTAAATATGCTAATTATTTAGGATTTTGATCTTTTGTTATTTGTTTCTAAATCAAAGCAAATTTTCACAGAAAGTCCTTGATACACTTTACAGTTCCATTCAATTCCATTCGTTTACATTAATTAATGCATTAGCAAATGTGAACTAACAATGAACAGTGTTTATACAGTATCTTTGGTAATGTTAGTTAACACAAATACAGTTGTTCATTGTTTATTAATGTTCCATGTGCAACTGTGAACTAAATATGCACTTACTAACGTCAACAGATACAACTTTTAATTTTAAGTATTGTTTGTTTTGTTACTGTTACTTCATGTTAACTAAGATAGTTAACTAATGGTAACAAATGGAGCCTGATTTGCAAAGTTTGTTAAATCTGAAAAATCAATGACTTGAGATTTGCTGCTGAAATGGATCACAGATTGAATTTCCTGCAGGTAGCGCACTCCATGCCGTTTATATGAATATGCTAGTAGCCCTTTGACGGATTGCCTCTCTCTTCAGCGTGCAGCGGAATAGAGACGTCACCTAGAGCAGCAAATGAAATGGGTTGTCAAATGAATTTACTGTAACACAATTATGAGTCTTGGTTGAAAAATAGCCGACATGCCCGGTGAGATCCGCTGCAAGGTCTCATATTTGCAGGGAAATTGCCAATATCACACGGCAAAGTGCTAAACTAAATGCAAATTGCTAATATGTTTCCACTCATTAATTGGACTGTTGTTTTAGATGAGTATTGCCAGAGAAACTATTAAACAACTGCAGGAGGTTCTGTAGGTGTTCATCAATTGTGTTTCTGGTAGCTGCAGTTACGCATTTTTTAAAGTTTTCTTTTATCACATCCTATTTACTCAACGCTTGTAAATATTTCAGCCAGAATGCAAGATCTCTAAATGAGTTTGTCCACATTGCATAAAGACATTATAAATGGTGCACGTAGTCACTTCGTTCTTAATTAATAGGGCTTGTCATTTTCTCCATTGTTAGGCACTCACATTTATTGTGTAATTAAATGAATGTTTTATCTAAAAATCAATGACTGGACCTTACCGTCCATTCTAACCGTGCTCATTTTTATATAATGTGTTTATTAGGTGAGTGTCGTCCAGGATTCTGTAAACATCTCTGGTCAGTCCAACATGAACATGCTGAAGGTTCCAGAATGCCAGCTCTCTGATGACCTGGGTAACCTGTGGGAGTGCTCGCGATTCACAGACTGTTCCCTTTATGTGGGTGGTCAGGAATTCAAAGCCCACAAATCCATCCTGGCAGGTGAGTGTAATCCCGACCCCCAGCCCTGCTGACGACACCAGTCCGGCGTCCTACCCTCATCCCAGTGGCGCTAACTCAGCATGCACACTTCTGAGGGAACAAGGGACTGTCTGTTTTTGTGTGTTGGGGGGGGGAGACAGTGTGTATGACCTTGACTGTAGTTTTTTACCTTCTGAGGTTGTAATTCTTCAATATGATGGGTCTAAATTCATCACTGGAAATCTACCGTGTGATGTTCCTCTGTGTCCACAGAGGACGTCTGGGGTTTGTTTGTTGTTTGTTTCTGTATTCCTGACTGTTGTGTCAGGTATAATTTAATGAAAACTAGGCGTATGTGTCATTTGTCTTTACTGTGGCCAGATGTGGAGAGATGCTCATATAACGTGACTGACAGATTTATTGCTTTCTTGGCAGCGAGATCACCTGTTTTTAATGCCATGTTTGAACATGAAATGGAAGAGAGTAAAAAGGTATGTATTCGATGCTTATATAGCAATACAGTTTCAGATACTTTGCTGCTATAGATGAAGTCGTGAGCTTCTTGGTTGTCCCGCAGAACCGGGTGGACATCAGCGATGTTGAACCGGAGGTTTTTAAAGAAATGATGGGCTTCATATACACAGGAAAAGCACCTAATTTAGAGAAAATGGCTGATAGTTTGTTGGCCGCAGCTGATAAAGTAAGTCCATTCGTTTTTGCATATTTATTTGTCATTTGAATTTTTAAATGCTATTTGGACGCTTTTAATTTAAAATCTGTCTCACGAATATGACAGATTTTTCTGTCAGGAAACAGGAGACTGATTTGAGAGCCAGAGGGAAGCTTAGTGCTAATTTTTTAAAGTGTGAACCTGTTTGTTTATATTAATAGTTACAATTTTGGGCACGTGAACAACATAGTGCTTAGAATAACACTGGAGCAAGTTTCTGACGTTATTTAATGAATGTTGCTTTGTGTGTGTGTGTGTGTTGTCCTCGCAGTACGCTCTAGAGCGTTTAAAGGTCATGTGTGAAGAAGCCCTTTGCAACAGTCTCTCGGTGGAGAACGTGGCAGACACCCTCATCCTGGCTGACTTGCACAGCGCCGAGCAGCTCAAAGCACAGGCCATTGATTTTATCAACAGGCAAGTGCCGCCAAAGAAACTCAGCTTGATAAATTCCTGCTGCCATGGCTGTTTACCAGTCTGAGAATGAGAGTGTTTTTCCTCTATCTTATCCATAGGTGCAGTGTCCTCCGACAGCTGGGCTGTAAAGATGGGAAAAACTGGAATAGCAAGTATGTAATTAGCTGATATATGTGACACAAGATTAATACCGAGCTCTTATCGGCTCTCTTAGATGCATTAGAATTCATTGTTTTAGGTCCTGGGCAGCCCGAGCTGCTCGGCTGGTAACCGCAGCTTCTGTATCTCCTAATGCTGGTTATTAATAGACTCAGACTGTCTGAACCGTCAAGGAAAGGAACATTTTTGCATTATAAACATATCACAAAGTCTCTATTATGGTTCCCTGGCGCCTTGCTGTTCAGAACAAGCTTTTCCATTAGTTTACGTGCATTCGAGGGGAAACGGCTGTTTGCATAATTTAAAGTTGTTAAATGATGTTACTTTTGATAAAAAGAGTTGTTGCTTTGCCTCTCACTACTGTTTTTCTATGAATTTCCCATGTGTGTCGTCTCTGTTGCACTGTAGTCACTTCACCTATTTTACCTTTTAATCTCCTTTTCGTTCCTACATCAATTCCGTCGTCGTTGTTGTTTTTTTGTGTGTCTTTTGTAATTCTAAATATCTTCACCCTTTCCTGACAGTCATGCCACGGATATAATGGAGACCGCAGGGTGGAAGTCAATGATCCAGTCCCATCCCCACTTAGTAGCGGAGGCTTTCCGCGCGCTCGCGTCAGCGCAGTGCCCCCCCTTCGGCCTGCCTAGGAAGCGCCTAAAACAGTCCTGACAACATTACTGCCGCTCTCTGGGGCCTGTCCTGGGACAAAAGCCAGAAAACTGCAGAGTATCGACTCTATTCCATTGTCCTCCAACCCGAAGACACGTGACTGGGACAGGCTTGCTTCTGAATAACAACTGTTTGCGTCCTTCGTGAGCAATGGGTTTGGCATCCCAGCTTTATTTTGCAAATCTTTCCGTCACTTCAAACAGCCTTAAACTATCTGCCGTGACTCGTGTGGAGTGTTTGAATTCTCTCAGTTCTACTCTGTGCCTGCCTTGTCCCACGAGACCAGGCCTCTTCCCTGTTGCACTAGTTCCCAAAGTCTTGCTGTTTTGCCATGGAATTCTCTAGGAACGCGTCAGGAGTTTGATCAGTGGGAAATAATATATATTCCTAATGTTTAGTTGTATAACTAGACATTAAGTAATGTTAACATGATGTGCAAGGTCATTTCTTTACACTTTTTGAAAAGATAGATATGCCCCATATTGATGGCACGATTTCTATGTGATGGCACAGTTTAATCACGTGGGGGGGAGAAAATACTAGTACTATTCCATATTGTGGGAAAATATGCATTTCAAATATTTGTATCAGTGTGTGTGTGTGTAACAAATGGAGTTATTGTTTGTGTCTCACCCCTTGTCATGACTAAAATATGATTACACGATTTTATGAGCAACTGCGTTTTTAGACTTAATTGTGTTGCTTCCCTGCAGTTGCTATACAGTACACAGATTAGTTTGAAGTCGTCTGTAAGGTGAAGTGTTGGCCCACAATTGCATCTGTGTAAAACTGATTGAACTTCAGTCAAGACCGTCCATCCTCAAACACACTGTCCATTGTAATCAGGAAATATCTGGATGCTGAGCATCAGAGTAACACATTATTACTGTGTATGTCGAATGGATGGATTGGTGGACGTGCATTTGAGATGAACGGAGAATTCGATTGTTATCTAATGCAGATTTTCTTTTTGTCATAAGCTGTGTTATTACAGTAAAACTGACAGAGAAATTCAGAGTCGGAGCATTGTGTCATGCTACACTGATTTGTCCTGTTAAAGGATGTTTTGTGAAGATCTTTGAAAAATGTATCGTCTGCAAGAATTCCTGCATTAAACTCATTAAAGGTTTTTCAGCATTTAGAGGCATGTCGTCACTCATTGTAAGTCACTTTCACTCCTGTTCCCTGTATTAGTTATAACAAACTGGAGATTCTTCCTGTTACCCATTTCTTACTGATTGATGCTTGTTGCCTTCTACGTGAAGACGTCCCCAGTTTAGTCTTAAGGAATAGAAATATAAGATTTTCTTTAAAAAGGGTAAAGTAGTGTTTCATGATCACTAAAGAGCCCATCTTATAGCTATTTAGCAACGCAGCGTATCTATTTAACAATTTGATATTGAAATGATATTGGCAAACGACAGACATTTTAGTTTAGAGTGCACAGCACATTTCAAGGTGAAAAGAAATAAGCTAGTAACCAAAACATACAGAACAGCAATAAAGATTAAATTATGATTGAGTTTCAGAATACAGTTTGCTAAACATTTTTACAATTAAACACTATTGTACTAAAAACATTACCGCAATTGTCGTGAATTGCGGTACTGCCTCTGAAAACTGCAGGTAAACACTGCAAGCACAAGTTGTGGTGTCATGACCATTGTTTTCTGCGGCAGTACCGACGTATAGCTCTCACCCCCTCCGTAATGGGGAAATCAGGGCTAATTAAAGCGAACAGCATGAAGTCCATAATCTGAGCTATCAAACTCGGATCTTTTTCCCGCGCCAACATGCCGCTTCATGCTGAACGTTTTCCATGGCTCCTAGGGAACTCTGATAACATCTCACTATTAGAAAACCTCTCTTCACTCCTGTCTGCGAGACAATGTGTAAGTGCACCACTGCGCTAATGAGACGTTGAGGCTTCATACAGACAATTCAGTCAGGAGGGCGTTCATGTTCTACGAGATACGGCCAAAACCTGACAATCTGCTCTGAACGATTGAAAGGATAGTTCATCCAAAATGGAATTTTCGTCATCATTTATTCACCCTCATGTTGTTTAAAACCCGTGTCTTTTTATTTTGGAATGCAATGGAGTCATTCATAGTAGAATATTTCCAGGCTACTCATTTCCATACAATGAAAGTAAATCCCACCTATTTTCGTAGCATGGTTAAAAAAATGTAGCCTAGACATTCTACTAAATATCTCCTTTTGTGTTCTATGAAGGAAAGTCATATGGGTTTGGGAATTTCTAAATAATTTCTGTGGAACGCTTTCTTTGATAAGCAAGCAGAAGAGAGGGAAGAGACGGTTCCATCTTTAGCATGTGCATATAAACATACTTGTATAACACAATTCTATACATCAAAAAGGTTTTTATTTAATATGATCATGTATTAGAGTTTGAAATGAAGCACATATCATAGGACTGAAACGCATCATTATCATCCAGCTATGATGTAAGTTTGCAAATTATCCTTTTACTGAATCACTGTTTTATGCAATCATAAAAATGACATATGCACATGTTTCACTACAGATAAATACTGTATGGATATGCTTTATGGCCACTTCTGTGAAAGTCATATTGAGTAAAAGCAATAAATTAACCCTCTATGGTATGATGTTGGCATATGGCAACATATTTTTTTCACTATTGAAAAATAATTAGAATATATAGCATTACAGGAATTGTAAGGGTTCTTTAAAGAAGCCACACGAAATTTGCTTTTCTCTTTTAGACTTTTATCCTGGGGTCACCCACAGGCAAGACACATGCTGAAGCACTCTTCAGATTGCTGTTGAATGAGGCTGTTCTGGGCTTTTAAGAACCAATTTAAAGTATAAGTTTGCAGATATACAAGTGTTTCAAAAAGTTTTGAAGAAACTTAAATTTAATAAAAACGATTTTTTTCAGTTTTGGTACCAAGATGCCAACTCAACATTTTTATTTTTTTATTTAAACATTTGATCTATTTTGTGTCAAATAATCTAATGGGGAAGAATATTCCACTGTTAGAACATGCGTACCATAGAGGGTTACCGCTGAAAAAGAAGGCTGACAACTCACAGGCTTTTTCCTTAGTTTTTTTACAGAGATACTGAGGACAAACAAAGCACAATTTGCAGTTCAGAAAATTAAAGCCGTAACAAGTTAGATGACTAAAATTTACATCTATTTGATTTAACTGTCAAACACAGAAAGTAGGAAAGGTTTTTATACTGCACTGAGAGATTAAAGAAACTAGTTTATCTCTGAAAGGCAAAATACACACGTTTTTTTACATTGTCACATTTATACACTATTCACAAAATTGCACACTGGATTATAAACTAAATACAATTATAAACAGCTATCTTTATATCAACATTTTCTTGATGTCATTTTTTGTGTGGCAATACAGTGGTGCAAATTGATCAAAACAACTATTTTTCTGGTTCTGTTTTGCCCTTGATATTAGAATAAAATAAATGGGAACATCTGTTGGAATCTATTTGGAACACACATATGGAACCTGAGAATTCCAGTTCTGATTATCAGACTATGGCATTTCAACTGGTTCGTTTTGACACACTGACATTTAGACTAAAAAGTAAACAAAAACAACACAGAACATTTTCTCAGTTGATCTCTACATACAGTTTCCAATTAGGAATGAATCAAGCACACTCAAATAATATATTAAATTACCCTCATGTGTTTTTGCATAAATTGGCAATCGTGCAATTTTTTTTACATTTTTATGAGTGTTCTGACAGATCTTTATTTCTCGAGGACAAATATCTGTCATAATTATAAGAGTTTGATTCCATTTCAAAGTCACTGGTGTGAATAGAGGTTTGCTACATGACTGACGTGCTAAATTTCAGTTTTTGGCTTCAGTCCCTCTTGTCATGGTGTGTAAGTGAAATTTCCCACTATAATTAATGTTAATTAGAGCCTGGAAATGTGTGTCTCTGTGGCGAGACCATGACAAAGGGTTGTTAACCGGCTGCCAGATTCACTAAATCCACCTGTCCGATGAATTGTGCTCTCGTGAGACATCCCAAATTACTCTTTGAAATTATACACAAATCTCCATTTATACATAGATCTTTTGTGAAATGCGAAATGACTAAGAGTAATTTGTATGTGATGTCTTTGCCGAATTATCCGATCCAATTGCACCTCACATTTTGACGGCTGCGTATATTCTCCACATTAAAATGGTTTCCACAATTTAGTGCTAAACAACAGTGCAAGAGACCACACTGCTTGATAGAACACACAAGTAAACCTCACAATGAAAAAGGTGTTTCACCTATATATTCTGTCCTCTGTAGGTCGGTGATTTATTAGTTTGACAAATAGCAAGAGACAGTTTGTTTTCAGAAAAAAAAAACTCCCCACAGTCCAGACTCATGAGCACCAACTGCAAAAGGTTACGAATGGGGACAGCAGGATGCGAAGTGTTCGTTTCGAGCCAAAAACAAAAGAATTGATCAATTATTTTGCCACTAAAATATTGTGACTTCTACATCACAAATGGCAAAAGTTGTAGCATGTGCCCGTCGTTTAGCCCAATGCAAAACATCTGGATGTAATTGAATTGCTTTTAAATTAGACGGAACACATGGTGAAAATGAGGGCTGATGCCACTAGATAGACTGGGGTGAATCATGCTCTGTTTAGAACATCACCACTGAAAATCCAGGCTTGGCTCAGATGCACGTTAACCTGTAGAAGCGTACGGTGTGTCACTGTGGTAATTGTAATCTGGACAGATTTTCTGCACCAGTTTATAGTCAACGCTGTAGAAGGCGATGTAGATGCATATGACTTTGAAGGGTTTCGAGCACAGCCAGGACACGTGGCTTTGGGTGGACTCTTGGTAACACACATTGGAAGGGTCAAAGCTGCAGTGCGAAGTCTTTTTGCTGCGGTCTGTTTTCTGGTACTCAATGCGACAGTTAAAAGATTTGGAGTCTTTGGTCTCCAGCGTGGACTGCTGAGCGATCTCAAACTCAACCACCTTAGAAGGTGGCACCAAACTGACGGAGACGTTCCCCAAGCCCGTAGAGTTGTGGCGGAAGTAAACACTGAACGTGCCATTTCCATGGTCCACTATCTTCCCCGTAATGAGGAGGTTTAATTTCACAGTCTTAATGTTGGAGTTGAAGTCCCCCCAGCCGAACATTTTTTTAAACTTGCCTGTTTTCACGATAGGTCTGCGTCTAGTCCTGCTCTGTGCCTCTCTAACATCTGTCTGGTTAGATAACCAGTCCCAGGAGTCCTCTATGTTTTCCAAATACGTTATCTCCCTCATGCTGCTCTTGAACCCAGGGGATCCCCGAGCGAAAAGGCGCAGGGGGTTGAGAATGCGAGGGCTGGCACCTTTGGGGGAGGGGTTCTCCTTGTTTTCAGCTTCACCCCAGTCCGCAAGGCCCACCTCGGGAATCTGGACTCTTCTGCACATGACCTTCCAACAAAACTGAAAAACACAAAAACATGAGAATCTTTAACCAAATT
>JAZGTJ010010559.1:0-17939 GCA_036877575.1 Botia almorhae
AAGGCACTGTATGTCTAAAGAGGAAAAAGAACATCACCAGTATAATCAATAACACATGAATGGAGCTTTCCTATAATCCAAAATGGCAGTCTTCCATACCCACTCTTCAAAACTCGACCACAAAATTGGATTTGAGAAATTCACAAATGGTCGGTTCATTACTTCAGCAGGATTTATTTTGGCAATGTATTTTGCTTTTTAATTGATTTCTGTCTTGGTGGTGTGGTGTGTGTAACCATGAAATGGCTTTTTTCTTTCAGCAAACAGCAAAAAGCTTCAAGTTATTGTCAACTTTGCGAGTTTTTTGTGATGCCACAGGACATGTTTATAATCTCTGGGGGTCCTGGGCTTCTGTTTCTTCATAGTTATGAATGCTGCTGGGAATTTGGCTATGATAGCATCAGTCACAATTAACGCTGTTTTCTCCATTTAAAAGTGTGACTACCACAGCGATTGCTTCAACATTTACAATCAAAAAGGGCCAGGCTTCCTAACAACTGTAAATAACATATTTAGTCATTTAGCAAAACACCACAACCATACTATAAACAAAGCCCCAATAATGCTACAATCGTTTTGTACTGCAAGCCTTGCCCTTAAAGCTTGCAGTTTAAAACAAAGATGAAGAGGAATAATGTTTATAAAATGCTATTCTATGCATCGCTATCTTTTTGCTTTATTCTGGATCATCCACAGCGTTAAAAGATGTGAACGTATTTAAGCCTAGCAAAGCCACAATGAACTGTGAAACTCATCCACCTCTGAGTCTGTTCCATCTGTCAGTACCAATGAATTGTAGTTTGAATTTTCATGTTGGCAGCAGTCATGTCATTACAGAGAGCTCTGAATTGTTAAATGCCCTGGGCAAAATTTCATGGCTGTTAAAACTAGTCTGCGTATTAACCCTCATTTACTGCAGTCACCACTTTCAACTCGCACAGCTTACTACAGTAAATCTTCAAAGAATTAAGTGAGATTTGAGAACGCTGAGATTTCAGACTGATTGTCGCTTTGATTTAGAGAGACTGAGTTCAATAACAGAGAGGAGAGAGATGCATGAGGACTAGAGAGGATTTGTGCATCTAGGCGACCCATTGTCGACAGGCTAATTTAGATTTCTCATTCTCTCATTCTCTTTTCTCTCAGACAACACATTTAGATAAAAAATTGAGATGGACGTTTCCTGCGCAGGATGTCGGTGTGGATGAACCCCAGGCAGGGAGGTTATTTGAACGTTCCACCTTCATCAGTGCATTTATATTGTTTGCTGAGTCTTGGGTTAAGATGGGCTTTTCAGTTTGTTGTGTCGTGTTTTTTGGGGAGGAACGGCTGTAATGCAGCCCTTGTCCCTGAAATAGGATACACCAACTCTACGTGTCAGAGATTTCACGTTCGCGAATCAGTTTATTCTTTGATCTATGATGCTAACCTCCTTGTGCAGCCTCCAGGTGTGTTCAAATGAGGTGCATTCCACCCTGATTCTCAGAATAAAAAGCAATCCGCCCTGTCACTCTTTTTCATTAGACTGCATTGTGGCACCAGAAGAGAATATTTCGTGGAAGATGTAAGGAATAAAGATGACTACATTGCAAAGAGTCTATGTTTTATTAATACAGCCCTCTCAATATGATAAAAAATCCCATATTTTTTCTCTCAACTGGGAGCATGTGAAGTTAGAATTTGCATTGATAAATAATTAATTGCATTTAGAGGTAATAAGGATGCATGTTCACTTTTCCTTTTTCCTGTTTTTTCATTTTTCCTGTTATTGTGCTGTCACTCCTTCATCTAAAGGGTTAAACCACCCAACAAGTTCAACTTTCGCATCCTACTGCCAGTCAGCTCTCAGATTAGCTCTTTAAGCCCATACTAACACAGCTAAACATAAATGTGGTGAAAGCAGTTTTCAGCAACATCTGCTGGTAATGTCAGTGATGAGAGCTCCTGTAGCTCAATTGGTTGGGTGTTGCACTTGCAATGCCAAGGTCATTGGTTCAATTTTCCAACACACACAAACTGATAAACTGTTAACTGTACAGTTATAATAAGATATAAGTTGATTTGGATAAAAGTGCCCACAAAATTCTTTACTGTAAATCATAGTGTGGCTTTTTAAAAAAATGTGTCTTTTCAATATGTGAACAATTTAGAAATAGCTATTTTTCCTTAGTTATAAACCAGTCTGCCCCTTAACCAGTAGTCAAACCACTAGAGCACTAGCACTTTGTCTCTGATATTTAATGTACAGACCAAATACTCTTGAAACCTCCTGCTGAACATTTTGAAGTATTTAAGGTTTTTAAAGTATTTACCTTTAAAGGGGCCTTTTCAAGTAACTTGTACCTTTACTATTATTTTTTGAAAGTACATATTGGGCTATAGAAAATACAATTCATGTTAATTCTCTGTTTTGTATTAAATATGGTCAGCGGGACAGAAAGAGAAGCTGTGTGGTTTTACATTTCTCCACCTCTACTAGCATCATGTGCTGCCAAACTCAAAATTAGTGCTCTACTTACATGCCATTGGGTCCAGCTCAAATAATGTCCAAAGGCTGTCCTATATACTCACTGTATCTTGCAATTACCAAAAGATTAATATATGACTTAATTTTCCTCTTTTCTTTCTCAGTAATTCTGGGACCGGTGCCAGCAGCACAGTTTTCTTTTTACTCAAAGACATCATTCAGTCTATGTTTACACTTGTTTTATAAGGGAAAAACCTTCTCACAGCAACCATGTCTCTCTGCATTTTTCCTGCTGTCTAACATAATTAATAGAAAATTGCACCATCTATCATTCGAATATAATCAGATTCACAGGGGAATTTTTATGAAGATAAATACAAAAATAAGCTGCTGTTGATTTGAAGGTCAGTCAAAATCATTTGGGGGGAAATTTGTAGGTGAAATTCTTCTTAATTTGCTGTTAGTTTGCTGTTGTGTTCAGACAGCTTTGTCTCATGGTCATTTTCAGTAGCTACAAGCATGATATTATAACAGTAGACAGAAACATTATGGCCATGGAGGTCTGTAATTATATCGGCAGGGTGTGTTTCTAACACAGGCTTGCTTTGCATTATCTGGAATTAAAGCTGACAGTTAAAGGTGACTTGTTTAGATCAGTGAGAAAGAGAATGTCAAAGACGAATGAACCCACCACAACTTTTAAACAATAATTGGGTGCATGTGAAAAGATCACAGTTTTGTGTATAAGTCTAATGCTATGCTGTTGCAACATTATAATGTAATTTTATGTTTGCAATACATTTTTTCATTTACAATTGTTTGCATTTGTCCTGTTAACAAAACAATAGCTAATTTTTTACACAATTCTATGATGTTAAACACAAAAAATAAACAAATACAATTATCATGGTAAACATAATTTCCACCTCAAAACCATAGTATGTACAAATATTGTTACACATCATTGTGTAAGAAGCTGTCAGAATGTAATGACAGAGGTGATTTATAACAAGTTGGCACAAAGATAGTAATGTAACTACTATCAAACTTTTTTAAAGAAAGCCACTTTACTCGGTGGCCATATTCGCTTTGCCTCCAGGCAGCTATTTCAGTCAAGACCAAGTCTTATCTAACTGAATAGTGAAAGACATATATATCTAAAATCACTTGTTAAGGTTACAATAAAACAATATATATTCAACTAACAATTAAACATGACATAAACTGTTAATTTTGTTTCTTAAGCTCAGATTGTGCTATAAAAACAATTTTTTCCAAGTTGCTCCAGCAACTGCGCATGCACAATAATTGGCAAACATTTGGCAACACTGTACAGAGAACCACTAGGAGGTAGTTAGGAGGTACATAGCCGAGACGAATTTCAGGGACAAAAATCTGTCTGCAATCGCAACATTTGGTGGTTTTATAGCAGTATTTTACCATCAACAGATCATAAGGTATGCGAAAAAAATATTGAAAGACAAATTCTATTCAAACTTCTGTGTAGGAAGGCTGGGACTTTGTGCCAATGCGTCTTTGTGTCAGAATCTCAAGGGGGTAAAATTAGCTCCATAGGACAAGCATAAAAAGCTCTCTGTATGGGATCATTTTATAATGCCCGCTTCACTTGGAATGGGGCGATATATAGTTAAGCAGTTTTTAAATAAGGCAGAGACTGAAAGGTCATGTGCATATATTGCTTATATGCATATATGTGCATATATGTTGCTGATTAATTTCAAAATGCCTAGTTTTATTTGGCAGCTCCTAAATAGTAGAACAGGCATTTATTAACCAATTGTAGATGGAATATTCTGGAAGGATATGAACTGCAAATTAAAATATGGTGCGTTATTTTGTCATGATAAAGCAATATCATATTTTACAGCTAGTTATATTTACAAAGTCAAATGCAGTTTTTTAACAGCACATGGTTAATCTGTTTACGCAGATTGTGACTCAGTATTCTAAATGTTGTTCAGTAAAACATTAATGAGTTCAGACTTTTTCAACTGAAAAATATTTTTACCTTTACAATAAAAAATTCAGAACAGCATAAAACCCAGCATTCAGACAGCTGTTATTGTGTGCTGTCAAAGGCTTTCTTTATTCTCTCCTCTCTTTTAAATTCTCTCAAAATCTATCTCTCTCTATCACTTCACACAAATACACACACTCACAGATGCACACAGACGCGCACATATCACCTCTGAGTTTGAATAGGCTTAGTCAGAAATGGAAATGAGTGAGTCAGCATTGTGCAAGAAGCTGTTTCTTGCCAAAGATATTTGAATATCAGTGAAGAGCGATATAAAGAGCATTAGCATGTTCAGGGAACAGGGTGTCTTGTCCTAACAGACTGAATTTCTTTGAAATAAAGATGGACAAAGTAAAATGTGGTTGGGACATTCCTGTAATGCAGTGCCTTTTGAACTTTAAAAAACATATAGATGCTTATGTTGTGATTTTATATCAGACTGTCTGTTATATCTAAAAGCTAAAAGAATGAAAATGTAGATTATGATTAAGTTATCTATTGTTCAGTGAGAGACTGAGACTTTCCCCAATGACAATATCAACTTGAAAGTCTTTTGACATGCTGATATTGTTATATTAATTTCTGAACAGGATGGAATATTTCAAAAACCAAAAATACCTTTTAACTGATACCATAAAACAATACACAATCCAGTAAATCAGTTAATGCTAACTGAAGTTAATACTTATTTTTTTCCACATAAAGTGTTAAAAGGTAATTATGAAAGACAAAGCAAATTGGCAAGTGATGTTGAGGGCACAGGTAAAGCTATAAACTGATTAGCAATTAAATTGTCCCTGTAGAAAATATGTTTGAATCATTTCAATTAAGAAAGAGCAAAATGAGAAACACCAGGAATATCCGCTTTTCCATTTTAATTTGTCAAGTTAATGTCTTGCAGAGAGACATGGCAAAAATGGGAACATCTGCTCTAACCAAAATAGTGAAATTATTCATCCGAATGTTCACGTTATTGTTACAGTAATTAAACGCAAAACAACAAATATGATTACCATTTTCAAAAAGCGTGACGTTCATGTGTTATCTGGTGTATATAGGTACCAATGATGTAAACTGTAAATGTTGTAATTGTGGAAGAACACATATGATAGATACTGTAAATGTACTGTAAAGTAGGAATGACTCAAGCTAGATTGAAAAAAAAACTTGTTCTGACATTCTGAAACATGTATCTGGTTTATAAATCAACATCAACAATTTTGCATTACCAAATGTATTATTTCCCCAACAATTTGAAAAGCTTGTACAAGTAAGTAAACAAACGAAACAAGTAAACAAACAATAGTTTACATTTCAGAATTTCAGTAGTTGGTATTTTTGGAATGTTCCCTTTTGCTTTAATGACTGTATGCGCTTAAGCTGGCATGCACTACACAATCTGTGCAAAACTTGATGATCCATGTTATGCCAGCAGGATCTGAGAATATTCCAAAGAGCATCTTATGCGCTTCAATGACAACAAGAAAATCTGACCTGTTGTACAAAGGAGTTACCATGGTCAGCGCTTCAAATATGCTTTAATTTGATTAGTGACCTACAGACCTAGAAGTAGTGTGGAATTATCTTCATTTTGCGTCATCTTTGATTTTAAAAGAAAACATTAAACTTATTTACAGATTAAAAAAATAATAATTTTAATGGGATCTCAGATGTTTGGTTCCCAATGTATATTATTTATATAATGTATATATAAGTCCACATCAATGATGATAGAGTTACATCATATATCTACCCATATTATGTTGCTGCTAGTATGAACTATGGGTTATACTTTATTTTGATAGTCCACTTTAGACATTCTACTGTCTCAGTAGCTTTGCAACTATATGTCAAATAACTCTTGCCACTACGTGTCAACTTACTCTCATTAGTGTATTAGTAGACTGTTAGGTTAGCGTTATAGTTAGGGTTAGTAAAATAAGTTGACATGCACTTGCGAAGTTACTTATAGTCAGTAGAAGTTCAGTTGGGGGACCCTTAAACTAAAGTCTCAGCAGATATTAATCAGATAGTCTATTAATATTCTAATGACTGGCAGTTGACAAGTTGTTGCGAAGTTACTTATAGTCAGTAGAATGTCTAGTGGACAATCAAAATAAAGTGTTACTATACTACATTCATTGACCTCACATCCACTATTTATAAGCTCCAGGGAAACAACCTACAGCCAGAGTAGCTCAGCCTGTTAGAATTATTGTGTACACAGCATCGGTACGGGAACCTGCTTTAAAAATGAAGTTGGGAGGGTGTTGAGCAGACGCCACTGCAAATCAGTAAACACCAATGTAAATCAATTACAACAAGCAAAACACAGTCCCATGTATAATTTGATCTGATTATGCTGTTGACACCAGCGGTGTAATGATTACTTCCGCACAACAGATGCAAGGAACGCAGCAGCCCGAGATGAAGATGTATTGTATTATCAAGCCCGAAAATCTTTGATTTGATTTGTCTAGTTGTTAGAGCACCACTAGAAATTCAATTTGATATTAATTAAAGGGAAATGGAGAGGAAAAAAATGAATGTGGTAATAGCCTGTGACAACTTCAGAATAAGAGTTCAGGTGCGTGTGCCGTCTTATGTTAGGGATCAATATTAGTGTGCTGGTTTTGATGAGAAGAAACAGTGTGATTTGATCAGTGTAGACCTCAATCTCTTCAGCTCTTTATTGCTTCTGGAGTGATTGCACTCCCACTCCACCTGGGCTCAGTCTGGCCTTGCATCTGATATCCTCTGCTCAGAA
The DNA here is from genome assembly GCA_036877575.1 of Botia almorhae. NCBI lineage: Eukaryota > Metazoa > Chordata > Actinopteri > Cypriniformes > Botiidae > Botia > Botia almorhae. Next base: position 7,273 of record JAZGTJ010010559.1, read on the forward strand.
TGTTATAGAGCAAACAATGTAAGATGAGTTTTTGGATTTCAATTTTTAGTTGTTTTTCTCCCTTCTTTTTCTGTGTACACTCTTGTGATGGGGGTGGAGCTGATGTGCGGAGCAGCTGCCTGGGAGAAATTCTGTTGAAAGAATGATTTGCTTGGATGTCTTTGGTATGTTCAGACCAGGTGTTGTGAAATAGCATACAGTATTTTACTGAACTACAACACAGAGTCTATTATATAAAATGTATTTCATCTTCTTTCAGTTTAATCTTGTGTTGTTGGTTTAAAATAAGCCTGAAAAGCACAAACAAATATTAAGCATACTTTCTAAGTTTAATATTATCTTAATATTTTTTCTATTTATGAAATGTCATTCATTAAAAATGAATATCTAATGGTTGTATTCATATGTCACACATTTATGATAAGACTAATAAGATTTATAAGCTATTATTGAGCACATAATCAAACAATATAAACATTTCCTGTATGGAGTGTTTTTTAGACTTTATCACCTAAATGTAGCCAACTACTATATCTATCCCAAATATTTATCCTTACTTAGTGAAAGCAGAATGTAATTCTTACATAACAAGCAAATTTAAGCATAAAAGCTTTATTATATTATTGCAACTTAGATATCTTCGACATTAACAGACTGTAGGACTGGTGAACAAGCAAACGTTATAATTTTTGATTGATGAGGAACGTCATGCACAACCATTTTAATGATCATTATTTACTGGTAAACGGAGAGCCAAGATCAAAACCAAAGTGTGACGAATTGATGATCAATATACAAGCCACCAGTGCCTCCACCATAATGCAAGATTGTGTTTAAAGTGAATATCTTCAATCAAGCTGTTGTCTGGCAGTAAATGTCACTATACAATGCATGTTATTTGACTTGGCACAGCTAGCCCACTGTGGCATGTGGTTTGCAAAACACAAGGAGGGTTTTATAAGGGGCAGCTGTGATTACATTCCTTTCTCCCATTCCTTCTCATTATGAATGTGAAACAGAATACGGCCCAAGCATAACTTACAGCACTTAGAGGAGGTGTGAAACTCCACTATGGTACAAACCTCACCAAATAAAATATACATAATGCTGGTGGAGTTTCATAGTCTGGCCCTCCAGCAAAAGGACTTGTGCTGAATTTTTTAAAATGAAAGGGGACTCTGTTACTGCGAAGGCACGTAAATAAACTTCAACATTTCACAACATTGACTTTTCAAGAGAGCCTAGTGAAGGACAGTCTAAATACATGCGTCCATCATCTACAATGCAAATCACAAAAGGATTTGTTGAATTGTAGGGAACTCACGTGGGACATCAGCATTTCATCTTAAGCAAATGTTTTAATATTGTATAATTTTTTCACAAGATTGTGATCTTGGTATTATCACAGAAAACGTGACACAACCAGTTGCTTAGATTTCACTTGAGCTACATAAGAGAGTGGGGTAAGATGTGTCAGTGGGTAAGCTGTGTCAGCCCTTACAATTTAGCAATGGTGCATACTTCATGTCATAAAAAAAAATGTTAAGGCATAAGCCGCCTTTGTAACTGTAGCCAAACTAAATTATATATATTAAAATATTATATTTTATGACAAAGAAAAAGTATCCAGATCTAAAATTATATATCATTCATGCTGGTAAAAAAAAAAACATTTCTTGGCTGGTTTTAATTAAAATGCAAATAATGTGCAGCACAACATGACTTTAAAATTGAATGGTGCATTAGTATTTTTTCTAATTTATGTTCACATGTTTAATAAGGAGATTTTTTTTGCCTAGAGGACAAAACTAAGTAAAAGGGACACAGCTTACCCCACTCTCCCCTACAGCAACAGGGAAGAAGCTTGTCTGTGTAGTGAAAAACACCATTCTCATTCATCAGCAGTTATAGTGGTTTCTGTAAATGAATGGAACATATTGGGCACAGATCTTCCAATGTCTTAAGGTGCAGCTTTGGGTTTATTACTCTATTTTATCTCTTGAGTCTTGGTGGTCTGACAGTGGGCTCCTGATCAGAGGTTGTTATGAGCTAATCAGTGGGTTCTATGATGCTCGAGCAGGTCCGGAAGCTCTGCTACAGGAGAAAAAAACACTGTCACAGCCCACTTGAGGGGCAACAGACCTAGTTTGCTCTAATGATCTCTTTCTGCTGGGTCATTGCCTCTGTACGGTCCACACTGACCCCCTTTAGCAGGTCCTGTCAGGACCCTGCCACTATATGTTCAGACATTTGGCTCAGAGCTTCATTTTCATTTTTAACGTAACATATGTCTACAAACACCCTTTATTTTCTGGTGGTGTTTAATTAGTGTACTTCTAAAACAGCAGAAAAATCAATATGAATTATCCTCTACTTGTACTTAAATGACCACTCATCGGCTTTAATTAGGCATGACTCTACTTCAAAAGCTTTTTTAATGAGGTATATTCAAACAAAATGAGTCTGAGTTGTGACTGTTTATATAATTTATATTCAAAATCTGCACGAGAATTTTATTGGTGATGTGAACTACAACATGTCAACATGATACAATTCAAAAGCTTTTAAACAAAACCTGAACCCAAGCAAGTGTAAAGAGTGATGAAATTCCGAACCTGGAAGCTCCACAGACCAAATTCCATAGTTTCTAGTCTCTCCCTTTCACATTTCATCATCAACACTTGTGCCACATTCACCAATTGAATGGGACATTGTCCTCCCCTCAGAGCCCAGTCTCAATAACTGCCCATTTTCTGGGTCCCTGCCCTCGCACAATCACGTATCAACTCCAATCTGTCGACATAATGCTCTACTGCCTGCCTGGAATGGCTGCTAAAACCCAGTGCCACTCCATTTGCATCCTCCGCTTCTGGCCAGGGTGCGATTTTGTGCATTAATAAACACCCCTGTTGTGAAGGTGTGTGTTTGAAGGATTTTGTCATTAACAGAAACTTTAATATGCAGCATTTCAAAGCAAAGAGCTTGTATGTCATGGTGTAAAAGCTTTTGTTTTTGTACCATGTTTTTGTATTGGGAGGCAGTGACTATATAGCATGGTCTTTAAAAACTAAGTAAAGTGACACAGCTTACCCCTCTCTCCCCTACAGCAACAGGGTAGAAGCTTTTTCTGTGTAGTGAAAAACACCATTCTCATTCATTAGCAGTTATAGTGGTTTGTGTAAATGAATGGAACGTATTGGGCACAGAATGTCTTAAGGTGCAGCCCTGGGTTTATTACTCTATTTTATCTCTTGAGTCTTGGTGGTCTGACAGTGGGCTCCTGATCAGAGGTTGTTACGGTATTTAAAGAAAAGCAGACCTTTTTAAAGAGAAGCAGACCACATTTTTTTAATAAATAATGTCTTTCAGTGCAGTGTTATGAGAAAAATATTAAAGTAGCTATATGTAAACATGATATTAAAATCATAACACATAATAATATATTTTTAAAACATATTGTAAATCATGTACATTCAAATGAGATGAAGGACCCAGTCCTTTCTCTAGCCTAATAAAAATAGGAAATTAAGCTGGACAGCCTCATGGGGGCTGCCATTTTGAGATCACATGACCATTCATATAGTACTATATACTGCTCTGCTTATCTCATTCCATCCTCCCTATTATCAGGCACTTTTGTCAGAAAATAATATATCATGGATGACTATGAATAGTCTACCTCTGTAATGGCATCTGTACCTAAAAACATTTGCTTTTGCATAACGCTTCATACACTGTCAGTATCAAAGACTGCCATGTAATGACTGAGTGCACTTTTAATAATCCTCATAATGATGACTATTTTACACATGGTACACAATGAAAATAACGCTTTCTTTTGGACTAAAATGTTAAGACTGATTCTACACATAAGGGAAATGTAAAGCTCTTATAGTTCTGTGAAAAATGGCTTATACTTTTAAATAGAACTGAAATGGGGCTCACCATATTTTTATCAAACTCTCACTTAGGCTTTTAACAACCTAATTTGCAAACATATCTGATAGCAATCGCAACTGTTACATTACAACAGAAAAACATTGTTTGAAAACACAACAACACTTTGTTTGTGTTTTGCCATTGCAAGACTCTGACAACTGTATAAACCGCCCACACATTCTAATTGCAGAGCAAATGGCAAAAATTATTTGAATATTCTCAGATGGAATATCGTTGCTTTATATAAGGCAAAATTTGAAGGCCATGCTCTTGTACAGACCCCCAGCCCTGTGTTGTTAAGCACACTCAATTCCATTTGGTAGTGAGTGATCAATATCTACCCCCCCATACCGCACATTTATATCTCCTTCATTGTCATAAATATATGGACGTTATAGCAACCCACAGCTCATTGGTTAGAAATGGTAGTTATTTTTAGAGCAGCTTAATGGAACAATAGTCATTCCTCTCTCTCTCTCTCTCTCTCTCTCTTTCCCTGCACACATTCTCTCTTTTAGGCACAAAGGTCATGGTGAAATGGATTAGATTTTGTTGTTTGATTTATATCTGTTGTTTTTATGCCCCTTTCAGAATTCCATTTCAGAGAAATGCTGATCTTACTGCATATGAATTTTCTGTTATACACAGACAATTATACCTAAAACAGCTTATACTACAGATTTAGCAGCTTATATGTGATTTCTCTCTTTCTCATTAGAACACCTTATCATTATTTTATTCCATAATACTACTCCATCTGAGTGTCTGTGGAGGTGTAGTAGCCTGGGGCATTGGGAACCCTTGGGATTTGGTTCTTATTCCCAGGAATTTCTTTTCATATGCAAGAAAAAGAAACCACTGATTTTATATCTGCAGAGGGAACGTAAAGGGACCTCTCTGTCTCCAGCGTGGCAGATACAGTATATTTTTGTTGCTAAAATAAGTAGTGATGTGGACTGGAAATGCACCAGCTTTACAAGGGCGTTGAGTTGTCCCTCAACCCATGAAGTAACCATTTGTTTGGGCTTTAAGCTCTTTTGTATTAAAGCTGTAATAGCAAAAGGTCATTCTGGGAATGACATGAATAAACTTGTGAATTAATGCAAAACAAAAGGGGAAGTGATACCTCTGTACTGGAGGGTACACCTGGGTTCACCTAATCTTCTGCTATGGAAACAAATCAATTAGAGCAACCACAATTACTTCTGAACAACGAAGAGCTACATTTTATACAGCCATGTTTTAATGCATGAGCATGTTTTACTGTAGCCACGGACTTGAATATCCATGTAGCATGTCTGGTTGTATAATTTGAAAATAGCAAAGAAGAGTTTTCTAAATTAGTCTCGTGCGTTTCTAATCAAGCATAACTGAAATTAAAGCTCTTGTCCTTTTGTCAAAATAAATAAATAAAAATTATTATAATTATTTTAAAATAAACTTTCCATGTGAATATTGGGAGGAGAATAATAGAAATGTCAAATGAAATAATCACGTGTCGTTGATATTCCCCCCCGACCGTGAAAGGTCATGGCAGATCATTCAATTAGATGGCCCATGGCCAGAAACGTTTTGATCCGCCATCCGCGCATAAATAATCGCGTACTCAGAGCTCCCCCTGTTGTTTCATTAAAGCAGCTACAAGTGTGCCATCCGCCCTCTGGTGCATTTATTGTGTCCCTAATATATCATATTAGAGCATAGTGAGGATAAACAGCAAATGAGGGAAAATATCCCTCATTTATCCCTCAAAATAAATTATTTTGCCCATGAAGCAAAAGAATTTTGGATCGTCTTTCTTTAGGTTTGTGTGTAACGGTTGTTTTGGTGAGATTTATCCACATCATATGCAAAACAATATGCAAGATCCAGTAAGTTTATATTTTGAAGTTCAATAGTACACCTGCCTTGTTTCTATACTGATACACTTTTTCAGGTTACACGCTTCAGTTTAAATGTTACCATATGGCAGCACAATATTTGATCAAAATAGGTTCGGGCATTCCTATGCGTATAGGTTTATTTAAGGAACGTGTTTATAATGCTAAAGAAGTGAGTCAGTATAGTATAAGCATAGGGTTGTTAAAAAAGAACAATAAGGATTGTGTGTGTGTGACGGCCGTTTTTTCAGAACTGGAAAACCAGCTTGTATTGACATTTAAAACTAGTCTTTACTGTTTAAAATGCACACCAATGTTTTGCTTTTACTTATATCCGCAGGTAGCGTGTAAGGATTGTGTTTAGGGGTGGAGTGTAGAAAATATAAACATCATCTTTAAAAGAGCTTCAAGATATAAACATGGTTTATGGGGACACTTCCTATGTCCTCATGAACCAAATTGCTTAAAAAACATACTATGTGGTGATTTTTATGTTAATTAAAAATGGCAAAAGTTTTCTGTAAGGGTAAGGTTTAGGGGTAGGTTTAGGGTTAGGGGATAGAATATGCGGTTTGTACTTGGAGAGTCCTCATAAACCACATAAACCACCAGCGTGTGTGTGTGTGTGTTCATCGCACATGTTTGTTGTTCTGTTTTATTGTGATAGGATTTGTGAATAATTGCTATAATCTGGCTTTTTCAGGCCCAAGGAAAAGCTATTAACATATTAACATCTGTATCTTGTTTATTTGCCATGCCATAATTTCCCTCTAATCAAGACTTAATAACGACATGAAGATTGAGGAATTAGCTGTCTGATGAGAATTGTGCGAATCTTCTTGCTGATTACTCGAGTAAAACACTTCATTTAGCGTGACACACTAGGCTGACTACCTCAATTAATCATTTACCATGATGTCAGAGCATGACGATGCGCCCATCTAAGGTCTTTGAAGATGAAAGTCAGCCCTCACCAACCAGCACTTCACGCGGCATAACTACGATGAAGTGGAGGCACAGAGCTTTAAATTATGATCTAAGATAAACGTTCTCATACTTATTAAAGATCTGATGATTCTACTCTCTGATGTAACATTACTATTAGCTTTTCATAAGCAATAGAGTGACTTTATGTACTGGCCTCCGTGCTATATTTTATATCGAGTGTCGGTTGTGTAAACCTAGGACTGCCTTCAAGTTGCCCTCATAAACGCAAATGACAAATCAATGCCCCTGAATGCTGTAATTTATTTCATAGACAGCCGAGGGCGCTGTACAGCCAGCTCTTAGTCGTTACTGTTAAATATAGCTCTTGATGTTCAGACGTCTTCTTTAAAAACATGTTGATATTTAAAATGAGCCTCAACAGATATGTATTTACAGAAACATTGAGTATATACTGAGCAATGCCCTTGTGTGTCTTACAAAAAACAACATATTACCATGATACTTTTTCACCAGGTGTGCAGCTACACGATTACAAGCCTTTTATTTTGTATTATTTTTATGTTTTACATGCAGGATCAGACCTGCTTAAATAAATGACCATGAAGTCATGAATTACAGGTGTGGATCCTCTGTATTCAGAAAAAACACAAAAGCTTCACCTTATTTATTCACCACTTTGAAGCTGTTGGTAGAGATGGGTGGAGTTACATTTGTTGGTTGCTTTCAGGGATGTTAACAGTTTTTATTGGAACAGTAGAATAGGCAATAATATAATAATACTGATACATTTAGTTAGCTGTCTTGATATTAATGCCCCTAATTACAGTTCTAACATTGTAATGGCAGCTATGCATTTGTTAGGCTGGGGTATGATGTTTTATTTTAGTCGTGTATTTTGCTGCATTGTCATTTGAATAAAAGAGAAACATTTTACAGATGATCTTTTACTGCAATACCATATGTAATATTATTATGATATTATGAAATATAATGTGATATTATATCAAACAAACATAAGAACTAAAGGGTACATAATGATATACAATTACTGCCCCCTCCTCAGATGATTCTTTATGACATAAGACATCTTTATGTCTATCTCCAATAGCAGTATGTTACTCCTAACATGGCATTCATTATATTGATATGGGGGGTTTTTAAGATAAGGGAAAACAATACCTTTCGTCTGAGGAGAACAGAAGTCTGTGGTCAGCTAAGTTTCAAAAATAGTGTGAGAAAGACAGACATGTTTGTCAGTGAATCACATTTCCGTTTCAAGGGACAAAATAGGATCTATGGCCTTAGTAAGAACTTCTGTAAAGCAAGATGAGGAAATATAAACAAAAGTTTAATTAAATATCAAACTGCAGCTCTAGATACATTCCGCTGAGCTAGAGGCAGCCATTAAACCTGATACGGTGAGCAGTTAGCAATATCTCCATACAGACTACAGACTGTCAACACAAATCTTAAGCAAACATTGCATTACAATGGCTAATACACCTACAACCCTTTATACTCTGCTCATTCATTATGAAGACATCAATTGTGAAGTTCAAAAACTATAGTGAGTTGCAGTTCAGTTTATCCAATAGCATTTATTTATTAACATTTTAGGAATTTAAGAAATGTAAAGAGAGGACATCTTTGAATTATGTGGTTGATTATTTTGATATCACCTAACAGCTTCTCAGTTTAAAATTACCATGTATTGTAGTATAAAAACACATTAAATTACTAAAGAAAAGGTATTTTTTTAAATGGTGTTACATTATGTTTCAGTTGTGTATGTTGTTTTGTGTGATATGATGTTACTACAAAAAGCCAGATTTATTTATAGGACTATACAAATGCTACATATGGTAGTAAAGATCCTTAACTGCAATATTCTAACAATAGTCATAAAGAATTAGTATTCTTCTCAGCTCATCTCCACACAAGATTATCACCAGCTGTCTTTTCATGCTCATTGGTTTCTTCTTCACACATGAAATCCAATAAAATGTGTTTCAAATGACAAAAATAAAAACAGCTTCTGCACACACTAACCATCGGTGGTGTATTCAGGACAATGAACTACAAACAGTGCCCAAGCAACTCTGCAGGAAGTGATGCACTTTCATTTACACCACAATGTTGTTGGCCTTTCTTTCAACTTTGTTCCTCTGTAAGATATAAAAGGGTGTTTAGTTTATATGGTACAGTTATCACACAACATCTTCAAATGATCAAATGACAAACAAAAGCAAATGATCTTATTCTCTTATATGTTACATCTAAAACTTGTGATTATTAAAATCTGGGTTGTTTAAATAGTACCATTCGTGTTGTAAAGAACAGTCTAGATCCTTTATATTTAGGAGCCATTCATAGACAACTAAAAATATATTTTTATAACTATATTGTTTAGCAAATGCTAAGCAAAGACACATGTATCAGAGGGCTATAATGTTACATTTTGAGTGAGACTTTTTGACCTTGTGTGCAGGAGCAAATAAAGGCAGAAAATAAGAATGTTTGCAGACCATGTGACCATTAGATATAAATTTCACCTAAACAATAACTCACTCTGTCTCTATCAGTTTGTCATGCATATGTTCTCTTTCTTGCATAGTGCAGAGGAAGTAGTGCTTTCATCCTGTGTGTATGAGATACAGTCATATATATCTTTATGTGAGCCAAAAAGAAGACTATGTAGATCTGTAGATTGTCTAGATCGTAAAATACTTGACCGAGTTGAGTTCAGTTGGGGACTAGATGTTGTGATATTTACATGAAATAATACTTAAATAATAAATAATCTGTAGTGAGTCAGTGCTTTGAGACTGAGAGTGTTAAAACTTGTCATCTTTGCAGAAACCCAAAAGAGTCCTTGAGATGCTAAGTTAGACGCTAGCTGTAATGCAGTTCAACAATGCATAAATGAATGTATTTCTATGCTATGCGTGTTTTGTAAAAAATTGCAGTGCCTTCTGGTCTCCTCCCCTTTACCCTTCAAATCGAATTACTCTGATTACAGCATTGTACTCTTTGAGTAGCACTGCTTCACTGTGGCCTAAATTGAGCCTGCTCACAGTCTCGTTTCAAAATGAGCAATGTACAGGCAGACCTTGGTATCCTCTTAGGAGTCCTAAAATAGATCGATCTATACACAATGCTGCAGCTAGTCCTAGATCAGAAGGAATTGGGTTACTCTAATACTCTGGCCCTCGCAGCACGCCACTGTATACCAATGCTAATACTGCTAGGAAAACATGGCCCATACACTGAGCAAGGCCCTTTGTGTTGCTATTGGTCAGCATTCTGGTCACGTGGAGATGAAGTCTCCAATTCTGGCAAAACAAACCGATTTGCACCCCCAGAAATCCAAGTGGGCCAGTGCCACAACTCAGAAAATTAGACATTTAATTAGCTAATGTGAGGAATTTAATTCCTTTTTCACACAGAGCAGCCAATAAGCCACTGCATTATCCTCAACAGAGGTACTCTGCTTGAATGAACAAAAAAGATTGAGATCTTCTGTAAAGTTACCCATGGCAGATTAATACGGATCCTGCTGTGGGGGTTCTACTGGAAGGCTGCCCTGACCACCCTGTCGCTCAGGGGCTGGGTGGGTCTAAAGTTGTCTCCCAGCATCCCATCATTCCCTTCAGGAAGCTCTGCTCCTTTAATGTGAGACCTGAGTCGGCGGAACTCCTCAATCTGAGGCAAATAACAGTTGGGTTAGTTAAAATAGAAGCCAATATTTGCTTGTTTCACACTGTTAGCCCAGGTAACAGTCATAGGTTGTAAGAATGTTTCCCAGACATTTCCATTAAGTAACAAAAACATTAAAAATATGATATTGGTTATAAAAAAATTCCTTGGTTATAAGAATTATAAAATATAATTATACATATA
>JAZGTJ010010560.1:0-17938 GCA_036877575.1 Botia almorhae
ACTTATATCAAAATATACTTTGTCTACTTTTTATTTATGTCTCAGAAAAACATAGTTGTAAACTAGTCCTTAAGGCTTATGACGGTTACGTTGAAAGTATATTTTAAAGTAAAAATTAAAGGAAGAAAGGAAATTATGAGGAGACCAATTTAGTCCCAAGAAATATTGAAATAGTACACTTACAAGTACACTGATACTAGTACTTACTACATGATAGCATACTTAAAAATATACAGGAAATTACTGACATACTTAAAATGAACTTACTACTTCTTTTGCAAGGGGGGACATTTGTTCTCTTATATACATTAAATTGATGTATACTTTTACGTGCGTTTCTGTCCATTTTTTCTATAAGGATATTGTTCTAATATTTGTCTGCTGTCTATGACGTCACAGATTTCTCACGATGCCATTGGCCAACCTGCGTCGTCATGACGCCACCTTCTCGATCACACACAGTCACAGCTCAAATCACAAATGCAGGGGGTCACACAGCCGCTGAGCAGCTGACATCGAGATGAATGCGAGTACTGTTGGAGTAATACAGACCTCCCCTGCTGAGGTGTCAGCAAAACATTCATAAACTCTGTGAATCAATAGATCTCTATTCCGAGACCTGCCTGGCACATTTAGTGAATTTTGTATCTAAAATACCTCTATTTGTTCCCTTCAAGAACTTTAATGTCACAATATATCCTCGCGGATGGCTGCTTGAGCTGAAAGAACAATTTACATTCGGGTGGCTCAGCTGCTTTAAAAATGGAGACCATTTTTATGGTCTTTTCTGATATGGTGACAAAGTAAAGGTTTACCCACAAACTAGCTGATTCGACAGAGCTACAACGTGCCCTAAGGGCCATTTGCTCTGCTTCTGACCGGGTCATCTTACCCCAGAGGGGTAAAATATAAATAAATATAAACAAATATACGAATCCTCTGTTAACTAACACGCATTATAATCGCTTGATAGTTAGTGTGATATAAATACACAAATCACAGATAATAAATACACCCTTAATGATACAGTAATAATGTTGATGTTCACTGAAGAAACAAAATCAAGCACAACAAATTAAATTAAATACATTTTTTAAAATAAGATCATGTTTCGGTCATCTATGGTCAAGGATAAAGGTGTTGTGGGTGTCCTGTCCCATTGTTCCCTAACGTTCAGTTATAAATCAAACTATTTCATCCAGGCACCGCAGAAAGATGAATCTCATCAACACGGTAACAAGCTTTTTCCTCATCCCTAGCTATCGAGCTAGGATCACTAAATAAAGCAATACCATTCAAAGGACCACAGAGCGACTGTTTCTTTGAAAATTAAAAAGCAATTTTTCCTTCTCAGGTTTCTGTTTCGCAAAGAAAAAGAAGATTAAAAGCTCTCCCATCCCCAAACATCTCTTTTGTAGATTTGGAAATGAGTTACACAGAATCAACACAGATGTAATGACTTGTCGGACCACACTGCCTTTGTTTTCAAGCGGAGTCTATAGCAGACGTTCCCAAATCAAATAAAGGATATGTGGACAATGTTCCGCTGAGATCTTGGACAGGAGGAGCAGACCGAGAACACACCTGTGAAAGTGTTTGTACCCACCTATGGCACTCTGTGCCAGTCTGATCAGAGGCTGTGGAGACACGTGCGTCTGACTGATTTTAGAGTAACCGGAGGCGGAACTGACAGAGACGGATTCGGTGTGGCCGGAGCGTGGAATTGCTTTTCCATTCCCCGGAACCACAGGAGGAAGCATCTGTAGCTTGCCCCAATCAAAGCTCCAGTGCTTCTCAACCAGCACTGAAACCTGAGAGAGAGTGATAGAGAGAGAAAGAGAGAGAGAGAGAGAGAATGAAACAGTTCTTTAGATTAATAAACTGGGCTAACAGCAAGTTTAGTTCAATCCAACTACAAGCTCCAGCCATTGAACAAACTCATTAAATCTCATTGCATTGCCTTGAACATGTTTGTGTGTTGAAGTCAGTTAGAACACACTACTCAACTCTTGTAGGTGGTTGTAATATTTTACAATTGTTACAAAGATTATTTATTTAAGGGGCTTTGTGGTAGGGTTGAGATATGTTGTGTATTAGATCATTGGTAAATACTACATAGGTCTATACTATGTCAGTTACAAATACTTACATAATTGCAATTACTTGAATGAGTTCATTTTAATGAGTGTTATATGTTATAGCTGAAAAGAAATTTAAGTGGGACAAAGAAAACAAATACACCTACAACATATACAATATCCTTGAAATGCATAAACAACATTACTAGAGGGAACAAAAGGGAAATTGTTTCCAGTCAGTGATGTAACTTACATTCAGTGGCAGGTACAGCGTCTTTGATAACAGGTTCAGAAGTTTTCTTTGTAAAAACAAAAACACGGTTCCATCTTTACATACCGACAAGCTGTTCTCCAATCAGCAGGCTGCAGAGAAGCTGATGATGAAAACAGACAATAATCAGATCCCAGATCAGCAGAACACAATTACCAATTAAGGCACGACAGCCCAACAGTGGCCAGAAATTGAGTTATATTTGATAACCTAGCCCTTTGTCTCTATTTATTATTTTACTGAGATTAAGAGTTCCTCTGTCAGCAGATATCTGTTGACTGTCATGTATAGATTTAGAAACAAGGAAATCGTGCTGTTGAATTGTTAATGACTGCAGACTTAAGCATTTTATTTAATTAAAATGCCTAAGCTGATGTAACTAATTAACTTATAAGCTAATTATCCAAGGAATATTGGCTGTGTAATGTGCCGCACTTCATAAAAAACTCTTAACTGTATTATTTTGTACTGAAAGTACAACTGTGAAATACTATTAATTTCCTGCATTATATTAACTGAACTGAACTTGACCCGGTCATCTATATTTTATTGCAACGGGGTGGATTCTTCTTAAAAACAAACACAGCAACAGCCACAAGCAAACAGAAACAGGTTTTGGAAAAGATCTAGTATCTGTTAATCTTCTGGAGAAAAGTTATGAATGTAATTGGAGTAAAAAAAAATCTGGAGAAAAGTTATAAATGTAATTTTTGAATTTATTGACTGGGTTAGTTAAATCTGTGTTAGCTCCGTCCTTGAACACATTATACCATCAACTGCAAGAGCCGTTGGTTATGTTTTATACAGTAGTATATTTTATGTGGTATATATTACTGTAGCTCAACTACGGCATGGGGCTAACAATGCCCTGATCATGGGTTTGATTCTCTCTGGGCTACGCTCGTACTGATTAAATGTGCCGCATTAATGTATTTTAAGTGGCTTTGCATAAAAATGTCTGCCATATGCATAAATCTGAATGTTTAAGACATACAGCTACTCGCTGCATTTCTGTCATTTTAATATAGTCCAAGTGCAATATATAAACGTTAATGCAAATCTAACTTGCATTTTCATTTCCCCTGAAAAAGTAAAGAATGTTTTTTTAAAGGAACCAAATTGCTTCTGACACGTTAGAATGCCAAAATGGAGGCAGCCCGGAGTCACAGATGGTTGCTGAGCTTTTTCGCAGATTTCATGGCATGTCTTTGCCCGATTCTTCACTCCACATGACTGACTGCTTAATGGACGCTAAGCTGGAAATCACACCTCTGTCTTTCGCTTGTCTCTTCAGAGTATCTGCTCTGTCATCCCATTTTATTTCTCCAGGATTGACTGTCAGCCTCCTCTGATGCTGGGTCTTAAGCAAGGCTACTAATGACTATGTGGCCCTTTTGTGTTCCAATGAAAAATGTTTTCTGACTGAACGTGACAGACAGCGCCTGACAGGGTTTCCTGTTCCCACCCACTCCTTCTTCCCTCAAGAGCTTGACAAAATGTCCGCCAGTCGAACAAACATCACTTTTATTTTAGACAACATTTCTTTTGTTTAATTTCCCTCTCTCTCTCTTTTCATTTCTGTTTTTCACTGCAGCGTTTAGTTTTTAAAACAAAGAAAATCTAAAGCATAGAAATGTATTTAATGGTTATGTACCAGTATTGGTAAAGTTACATTATGTTTTGATCCCCCTAGCCCCGCCCATCCACTGCACAACAATTAAAAAAACGGTCAAAAAAACAAACAAAACAGTCAAACGGCTTTGGAAGATTCAAAATAAAGGACAGAAATACCATGATCTTCTTTCACGAGCTTTTGTCATTTTTGGAGCTGCAGCTCGGAAATTCTGAAGAAAAATCTTCCTTTGTTCCCCTGAACACAAAACAATAGATAAATGACAGTAAACGAGAAAGAAATTTTCCCGTTTTAAGTTTAGCTTTGATACAAGTCATGGAATCCTCAGAAACACGTTTTTCCATAAAGAGGGTCGTTTTTTGGCAGTGCAGGGTTAAAAAAAAACGCTTTTGTGTAGTGTGCTCCTCTTTTATCGATTTTCTACTGTTTACCTGAATGTTTCTCAGCAGTAATGTTTTCAAAGAAGATGTTCATGTTAGTCCACCACCCCAGGACACAGATTTTCATCAATATCAAAAAGATGCCACTTTATGGTCTGTTTTGTCCCCTTGAAGAGGAATTTTGGTGCAGACCAGCCCTGACAGCAAGAGAGAGAGGGAGAGAGAGAGAGAGAGAGACTTCCCCGAACTGCTGTGAGACCAAAATCCACTTTAAATGAGGTGACCTTCCTCCTACACAGGGGAGCACCTATAGAAGAAAATACAAGTATAAAGGGTAATGAAGTGGAGCAAAAAACAAGTACAAATTATTCCTTTAATCCTGTCTGACAAGAGTCTCGGAAGACAAGATACTTCTCTGACCGGACAACCGTTTTAGTCACCTGAATAAAGACGCGCTGAATCTCAAGGAGTGTGAAGTCAATGAGAACACAGCCCGTGGCTCTTTATCTGTCCCATCACAGGCCTATTTACCCGTGTAGATACTCACAAAACCCTTATTCCACAACAGCACCAGTCCGACAGTCAACCATCCCAAGCTTCAATGGATCCTCAAATCCTAAGAAAGGACGTGCTGTTCCCCGTCACTAATTAAAGGAAAAAATCATACCAAAGGTCACACGGGGTGCTGGGACACTTCACCACAGGTTGCAGTGCCCAGCCTCCGCAGGCAGACACAGACCAATTTGCCAGGAGTCAGTCACCCTGACAGACACTACAGCTGGAGATGTATTGAACATGGCATGATAAAGCAATGCATTGTGGGCCAGGGAGCAGCAGGGGCACAGAAGACCAGTGCTATTGTATGCCACCCTCAGGGCTCAGCAGACCTTTTCTTCTATGGGAGAGAGTTAGATGGAGATAGGGGTGTCCTTTTGAATGGGGCTCGGTCTGAGAGGGCCTGATACCCTGGAGTAGCTCTCGAAGTGAGCCTCATTAGAAGTTTTGGTGAACTGCTTTCTAAGGACTTGATAACCTAGAATGACTTTCCAGTTCTTGGCTGGCCGATACCCTGTTTTTAACCTTGCTACGGCCAAAATGCAATATAAAATTGCATCGCAATCTGAGAGAGACATATTTTTGTCTCCCAACAACAACATCCTGAGCTTTTTCCATTTTAAACCGGTTTACTGTATAGTTCATTAGGAACAGAGAATTGGTTTATTAGTTCTGGACTTTGAATTCAGGTCTCATTCATTTCAACAGAGAAATTGAGATGGAAACCGAAACAGCACAAGACATTTCACACCTGTGCTACAGTCACTAAACTTGAATCGAGAGCTACACTCAAGCTATAGAAAAGTCCAGGATTTCCACCGAATAACAAATTTAATTTCAATCTGTAATATTGCCTGGAATATAAATTGGAATTCACTGTGCAAAAGCAATATGTTTACGTTTTATTTTATTGCATCGTTTAGATACTGCATGTACTTCGCTTCAGGTGTAAACACGCCAAGGTTCAGGTTACACTTAACAGCGAATCCCACGTTATTATAGTTCTCCATTTTAACCGCAAAGATAAAAATAAAACGCTGTTTTTGAGGCTGGCCTGCAGCAGGTTATATGATTATCAGATGCACTAACTGTTCTGCTCCATTAGCGCAGATAAATCTTTTTTAAAAGCTTTGTGGAACAGCACTCTTCAGCCCGGCCCTTCCCGCTGAATGTCTGGTTTATGAGTTGTGCGCAGAACATGACTGTAATCCACAAAGCATTATTTGTTATGGGAGACTTTAAATACACGCCGGATCTATTATGTTTAAATCAATACAGAGCAAAGACTGTATAATTTGCCATTGGTTCTGTTGTCCGGCACCATTTTATTCCATATGAGTTAACCTTTTTATAGACTGTTCTTGGCGTACCGCCAAATCGCTCAGCGCCTTGATCATTGTGTTGTGATAGGAAAGACTTTTCGATTTTAAACCATCATAAATCACTGATAACACATCCAAACACAACAAGAGATTCTGTTCTGCCTCTCACAAACACACAACTGTCATATTACATCCACATTTGGGTAATATTACAGCGTATATTACATTATCTGCTGCATAACATTTTCAGCATACAGTGGCTATGCATGCTATAATGCATGACATCACAAACAGCATGTTTTGGATCGTCTAATTATATCCCACAATTCACTTTGGCTACAGATCTATACTTGCGACTTCTTATCAGATGTGCTAATTGATTTGGTGCATCATCGTGTTTACACACAATGACCAAAAAGAGAATCGAACTCCTCTATCATTCTGCATTTAATATGAACGTGTGTAGAGGATCGCAACATAGTGGGTTGCAGCTCAGTGTGGGACTGCCAGAGATGTACTGCATCTCCATATGAGCTGTATCTCATTTATTATATATTTTAAAGCATAATTTATAACCATAGGCTACACCTATATGCAAATTATGCATCTTCTTCTATGCTTTATGTCACGTGAAACCTAGGTTATAACTCTGCCAGCAGGGAACGTTCTTAAAATGTTCTATAAAAGTTCTCTCAAATTTATAAAAAAAACATTCTGGCAGTGACATGAACATTAACGGCAGTAACTTTTTGTAAAGCGTTATATATCAAATGATATTCCTGTTAGCGTTAGCGAAATGTTTTAAACACGTTACAGAACTTAAACATGTTTTCATTTTAATAGCTCCCTCATTAAACAGTCAGTCAATGTAAATGCAGTGTAAATGAGTTCTGAGTTACGTGATTATTATGAGGCCAATGAGTTATTATAAATCTTACAGAGGTAAAAACAATCAAATTGACTGAATGGTTTTAAATGTGCTGGTGTAATTTGTCAGTTAGTAATTAGGTCAGGGAGATTCTGAAGTGCGGAGCTTAACTGCGTGGTGTGGGTGGGGTTTGTGGCCTACAAAAATAGGTCACGGATCAAAAAAGTTCGAGAACCCCTGACGTTTAAATGTAAATGTAAAGCCAAGTCAGCTGTAAGTCGCCCTAAGAAATGTGTCATGTTAAAAACGCCTCGCTAAAGTTCATAGTCATCTCTATCTGTAGAGCTGCGCTCTGTCTATAATGGTGGTTTGCTATGATGGTGAAAGTGGGTCAGACATTATTTACCAAGCATCAGGTTTTTCATATGCGCAATAAAGAAATGAATGCAATACTGTCACTCTCATCTCTATAGATGACCCTCTGCCACTACCTGCATATAGACGGGTTCAATTTTATGGGCGAAGTGAAATGAGGTAATATTACTAGGCATTGATCATACGAGCATTTGGCTTAATTTAAATTCATGAACGTTTTTTTGAGTGCCCGGGCGCTCATTTTCAGAGAGAAGATTGTAAGCCATCAAAAGTTTTTCTATTTTTCTCAAGTTCAGGGCTGTAATGACAGGTGGATACTTCTGAAGTTTTGCTAAAGGTCATACACTTATACACAGAGCTCTGCTTCTCGCAAATGTTTCTTTATAATGAATCACCTGTACTGCTGTACAATTTCCCATAACGTTTTTACAGCTAGTCGTTGCTAGATGTTATGTATCCTATTACTGGTTCTTAAGACAAAATGTTTAATTCTCTCGTCGTTTGTAAGTCACTTTGGACAAAAGCGTCTGCTAAATGAATAAATGTAAATGTATTTTATTTGAGCTGACTTTACTTAAGCTGACAAAAGAGGAACGCTACAACACAAGCAATTCATCTCGACAAGAATATAATATATAAACATTCGGAAGTTTCAAAACTGGGCACAAAATATATGAGCTACAGAAGCACAAAGACGTACGCTGATGAAGCAGAAGCAAAAGAGAGCGAAATTTTAAGGCCTGCGAGTTGATTAATGATTGGGAATCAAGTGGTTGCAGTGGTTTTATATCATATATGAATCTAATAAACAACAAAATAGTTGATTCAGATGCCTTTGTTTGTTCAGATTTACGAGAAAAATAGGATTGAACTTGGTGTTGATCAATGTCTGGTTGTTTTGTTCATCAATCTTTGGCAAACTGTTGTTAATCTTGCGGCTGTTGGCCGACATTCAACAAATATGACATTTAAAACCGAACAGACTGTTTCCTTGAAGGCCGTCTGGAAACAATTACATCGGCTTCAAAGGTTTTCATCAGCAGAGTCTTTAAAGTGCATCATCTATTCTTCCTCGAAAATAGACGCGTGTGCTTTTTTTGTACAGTAAAAGCCTGACTCGATAGAGCAGCATATCTCACGCTGATAAGCTGAAGAGAAACAGATGGTGCCGGCTCATACAGAGTCATCGTTCTGTAACAGGTTGTGGAGATTCATAGGGTGGTGTGGTGGGGGGTTCGGGGGTAGATAAAGAAGCAGAGGAATGGAACTCATCCATGTGTCCACTGCACCGGGCTATCTGCCTCTAAGCTATGTGTACTCTTTCCTAGGCGCTGGGCTGGAACAACGGACCGCTCAACCACCTCCAGGGAGGCTTGTGCGTACAAACCGGCCGAGATAAGGGGATGCGTTTGGACTGCCATTGGATCTGTCAACTAGGAACGTCCAAAACCAGGCCATCTGGCCGGGGTCTCTCCTACCCACTTTACTAGGCACTGGACCACGATGCCAAGAATGTTCCCACCTGCTCGACACAGCCATTGGAAGAGATAACGACCGAATAGCAAACATTGGTGGAGATGTGCGTGCTTAAACTGTGTGCATATGCAATGTACATAGCAACACTGTGTGATTCTTCATCTATTAGCACTGTTGACCCTGTGGAACAGAACTGAAACTTTCTTAAAACTCACTGCCTTAATTTGTCCACTAACAAAGTTTGGCAGAGTATAAACAGTACATGAATCCAAAATATCATTAGTCAATTTCATTTTAAATCCACATATATTCTGCGATGGAAACTAGTTTTTACATTTTTGGAATGAAATGCCAGACTGTTTCTGTATTGCAAAGGCTAACTGCTAGATGTTATGTTATATCCTAAATATAATGGAAAAAGGCATTTTCCAAAACATATTTAACCAAAAAAATATTCATAGATCCAGTTTAAAATAAATAAAAATAAATCCCCAGCTAAGATGTCCATCTATAAATCTGTAAGCTCTGTTTAAGAACAACAGCAATTAAAACAGAGAGAGAGATTCATGACCTCTAAATGGACAGGACAGATTTTTGCATCAGTGGCCGCTGATCAGCAGAATGTCTGAGGAACTTTAAAGACGGTCGAAATCACAAGTCTAGAAGAAGCAGGAAACATTTTCCTTTCTCAATTCTGATTGGACAGAGAAAATTCATCTACAGTGACTCGTTCCCCACCTCAGACATTGATGCTGATTGATTACATAATTGATTATGTAAATTTGTAGACAAAATCTGTAAATTAGTTTCTGAGTAATTCTATTTTTCCAACGGCATTCAACTGTGGAAAGTAAAGTATCAAGTATACAATAAAGGCTTTGAACTTTTCGACTTTGAGCTCATTGACATGTGGTTCACTGAATTCATTTTAGACTTTGTGGTGCACGTTATTTTTTTATGGGCAAGCTTACAAAAAGCTCCTCTGAAAGTATTTTGTAAAAAATATATTTGCATATGGTGGGCTGGAACACAAACATTTAATCACAATTTCAACCAAACGAATTCTCTTAAACGAATCAGATAAAAGATTACACAAGAGCGTGAGAATTTTAGGAGAGCTCATTTATAATAAAATGAAACCGTGCTAGCGTGTTTCGTCCCGCTACACCTCTTCTTTTTGGAAAAAACAGCTTTACAGGAAAAGCTATTTTGAAAACAACTGCGCTACTGTCGCGCTTCTGAAAAACGTACGGCAGCCTTTGCTATGTTTAGCAAGATACTCCCCAACACTGTAGCGAACACACTGCAGTTTAGTGTACATGGCATGACAGAGGGAGGTCTTGTCCTCTAATTAATCTGACATGCCTTTCAGCTTCAACACTGGATCACTTTGCAGGCCTGTTGAATAATTCAGATATCCTCCACCAGCTACTGTATGTCACAGGAGAAAGCCTGCGGTCCGCAGCCACCTCACATCCACAGCAGAAACCACAGGGAATAGAAAATGTTATACAGGAGAATATAGAACAAAGAATTGAGAGAGGCAGAAAGGGAGAGATTGAGCACAAAGTTATACATTACAGAGACAGAAGGCTGATGGAAACCACCACGCAGAAGGAAAGGGGTGAAGACAGGAAGGTGGTGGTCCAAAAAGGGGCGAGAGAATCTAATGAATCAGCAAAGGCTGCGAATCATCTTATCCCAGAGGAGCGAATTTGCCTGACAAAGCACAGGCATATGAAATGTCAGTCAGGTCATCGTTTTTTCTCTGTGCTCAACAGAGACTCTGTGCTCTGTGTAGACTGTGTCCAGGAACAATTAGAGCCCTCATTACCTTCCGAGACTGCAGACTGTGCATACATACTTCTGGTAATTAAATGTATTTTAAGCCACAAAAAACACGTTTTTATAATCACATTATGTACAATAATATTGGATCAGTCATATATTACTGAGTTTTCAGTATTAAAGCTATCCTACAGGTGCATTTTGGGCTACACACACACACACTTCTATATATAGGTGTGCGTGTTCAATATATATATGTTTATATTTTTCAAAAGAACAGATATATATATACAGAGCAGAGATATATACATAACATGGTACAGGAACATATATATATATATATATATATTTATATATACTGCTATTTTAATGAATCTTATTGTCGGAATCAAATCTGACAAACATACCATGCCTAACATGTAACAGCACATGTACACAAAATTGTTGACATTTGTTTTATACCACATTTCCTCACATTAGGAGGAACTTTTTTTATTAAAATTCATTCCTAGTGTCAAGCTAGTCAGGACAGACTGAAAAGTTTCCTACTTAAAATCTTTCGTTTGCTGAAGCTTGTGTCTAGCCTGCCAGATTCACAAATGGTGTATCAGCGTCATTTAGGCCAGTTTCTGCTTTTGTTTTCCACTGACAGCATGCAGGGTTTGGAACAACACCAGGGTGAGTAAATAATGCTGTCATTTCCTATTTTGGGTGAACTATTCCATTTCATTGGCCTTGTTGGCATGGTTACCAGCAGATGCCCAAAATACCCTAAAATCGGCTGATTATTCAGCCAGGCTAAGATAAGCCCATCACTACTATAAAAACAACGGCAGGGTCAAATAAATCCATTAAACATCTTTCCAGTCGTAGAACATTTTATTGTTGTTTAAACACCCCCCCCCCACCCCAAACCCTCAATTCCCCATTAGATATATGTCTCCTCATCCATTTCCTGTCCCACAAACACATGGTCAAAAACACAGTTGTTTTTCAGTTCATTCAATATCATACAGAAACACTTGGAAGGAAACAAATAAACTAACAAAACGCACAAAAAACGAGGACCTGGCTCGTCTGTTTCAGCACAAGACAAGAGTGGCAAAGTCCCTTTTTCTCGTAAAGTGACACACTAGAGATAATTCAGCGGCATTATCAGGTGACTACCGGTAGAAGATGGTTCATGTCTTTGGAATGAGCGTGACGAAAACAATCGCTTGAGGGTTTTAAAGTGACAAAATGGGCCTTCTGAAGGGGTAACTTTGGAATGGCTTTTAGAGATCGTCCACAGTTGACTGCAGGTAAGATCTTTTGTTGGCATATTCAGGAAATCGATTCGGCGATACATTCAACTCTTGCTAGTACTTCTGTTCAATCTGACCGAACAAACTTTATTCACATACTATTCACAGAACACAAATATACATCTATATGTACACATACTTTCCACACGAGTGTCCAGGCACTTTCTCAAGAAAGTCCAGAAATGGGGTCTGGTGAAGAAATAAGTTACACGTTACAGTATAAATTAACACTGTTAAAGCTGGATCACAATACACTCTTAGAAGAAAAGGTTCTATATAGAACCTCAAGGGGTTCTGTGAACCCTTTGACAGAACATTTTATGAATTTAGTTTTAGTCATTTTTGTTTTCATTTCATTTTAATTAAATTCAGTTGGATTGTATGAATTAAACACCTTGTAAACATACTTTATCACTGGGAAAAATTGAAATAACCTACTACACATGGAAGTATTATGCAATCATTTTTGGCTTACTTTTGGCTTAAAATGAACCTTTTTGGCATAAAGTGTTCTTTGAAATCGAGTAAAGAACCGTAGGGTTCTATATAGAAGCCTGTGAAACTTCTAAAAGTGAGTGTAAAACTTCTACACAACTTAAACTTCAGTAAAATGTCAACGGAAAACTCTGTAGTAGTTTAGTTCTGACTAAAGAGTTAAAGTCATGTGATGTACTCCAGCTTTTAGTAGTCTTCCAATCGAATCACCAGCTCTCTTTCTAATAAAACTGTATTTTCGCAGGCATCTTTAACTAGCTTGTTAACACAGTTGGGCATCTGGGGCTGTCACAAGCCGTCACTCAGTGTGGATGGGGGTGATCTGACTCTAGAGATGATATATGCAGTCTAATGAACTCATTTGGAACTCGTTTCTGTGGCTTGCTAACTTGGCGTTTTGCTGATATGGCAATTTTGCGTTTCACAGTTGGGGTCATAATTTGAGAGGGTTGTGTAATATCGACGTTGATCTATCCGCTGACCAGATATTCTCCCGATTTTGTGCTTGTACAGTAGCAGTACTGTAAATGAATGGTGGCAAATACAATTTCAATAACTCTCTGCTACCAGCTTCCACTCACCTCCACTTGGTACAGTGGAGATGAACTCTCATCCATCTTTTGAGGGAAAAACGCCAAAGAAAAGCGCTCGCACATTAAGATGGAACAGAAATGAACTGCGAACCTGTAAAAATTAAAGGGATGCTTTGAAGAATCTGGAGCCAGTACAGGATTCAGCTGTACACTTAAAGCTGCACAATTGTTAAACAAAAACCACTCAAAGAACACGAGTCAGATAAATAGTTACAAGCCAAAAGTAGTAGTAGTTTGCCGGCGTTTCTTTCAGCCTCCTTCTCCTTGACTCCGACACAGTCTCGCTCTGTTCTCGACTTCTCAGCGCTGTTGTATAAAGACTATTAACTGAGCCCTCAAAACCATTGAGTGAGTGGATGAAGGTCAGAGTGTAATCCACCGTCGCCTTTAGAATGCCATCGCGTCTGCCCCTTGCTAACGTACTTCCTTTGCTTAAGCACACAGGGCAACTGTTAGCACTTGAGACAAACACCTTCAGACGTAGGATTTCCAGCAGACATTAAGTATATATACAGGTAAGAGGAAAAAAGACAACAGTCACAACGAGATAGGAAAGCCACAGAGGTGGACGTGGCCGCCCGACTTTTCTGTCAAGTCTCCTCTTGAGGAATATGGCACCATATATTAAGTAATAAACTCCGCCTCCAGTTGATACAAGGACCAATCCGGTGGTTCCCCAAGGAAATACATTAACGTGTTGTTTGGAACACGTGGTCGCTATAATGCAGTCTCAAGGCCTTGTTTTATAACGAACTTCAACACGGGCAAAAAGTGTTGAGTTAAACATCTGAAGAGGCATCGACATCTTAATAGGCAGTTGATGGAAAGTCGTCTGCTGGTTGATTTAGTGTACATGGTGTCCGTGTCTGAATGTGAGCGCTTGTGCATGCATGTGTGTGTGTTGTCCTTTTGACTTCTTTTAAGGGGCACGACAAGTGCCCGACTCCTTTTAAGTGGGCCACAGCAAAGACGCCCGACAGTCAACTCTGCTGAGCTGCACATGAAGAGACCTCCTCCAAGTGATGTTTGTTTTTTCCCTTCAGCCCAGCCAGCCAGAGAGAAACAGGCAGGTGTAAAATAAAGCCGCTGTTTTTAGAAACAGCTCACAGTCACTGCAAGACGAGGTAAACCAACCACACTGAACCAGGCTTTGGAGCTTTTTGCAGAATTGCTCACAGAAAAACAGGCTGAAAATATCGGAAAACTAAAACAGACGCAGAGGGCGTAACATATTTAGATGTGTGTGGTAAAGAGGCAGAAGAATCTTCTCTCCATTGTTTTTGTCCTATCTCTCCTTCCTGCTCCTTTTTGATCCAAATAAGAAGGCCGAAAGAAAAGGAACGAGGTGCAGGTGGAGGTTCGGGTGTAAGAGTGAGCCAGCCGGTGGTACTGCTCCAGCCTGCGAGGTCAGCGAGAGGGGTGCCGGGTTCCACTATCTGACCTCCAAGCAGTCCAAATACTCCAGAACCAGCTCATAACAGAAACGATACTGTTCCTACAGCACACAGAGACATTAGATCATTATAGTGCAATAACTCATATGTTTCATATCACTTACAGTGCATTTGACTTGTTACTTGAGAAGGGCATGATTTGCATTTGAGAATACTCTAATGGAGTAAAATTACAGCCATAAGTAAATCAATGAGGGAATGTACTGATATTACAATATATGTGCATCGTATACATGCAAACAATATCATTGTCTGTGGTTACAATCAGATGACACTCGTGGGCATCTTGGTGACGCCCCAGGCAGCTATTTCCAGTCATGTGAATAGAGTTCCTATCCATTTGAATTGGGATACACCAAACATTCCAAGACTGAATAAACAAAACTTCATACGCTCATTAAATGGGGGGTGGCTCCTTTAGATGGCCTTGTGACTTTTACATTTACATTGTGGCATTTGGCAGAGGTGTTTATCCAACGCAACCTGTGGTGCATTTAAACGATACATTTTATTAGTTTGTGTGTTCCCTGGGGATTCAAATCCATGACCTTTGCACTGCTAACACAACGCTCTACCAATGGAGCTAAAGAAACGTTACTTACAGTAGTAGTAAAGACCAGCGCATACAATTGACAGTATGGTACATTTGTCTGTCTGTTACCTGTTCCCGTAGCTCAACTGGTAGAGCATTGCAATAGCAGCATTAAATTTGTGGGTCATTTCCCAGGAAACACATGTACTGATAAACTGTATATCCTGAATACACTGTAAGTTGCTTTGGATAAAGTCTCAGCCTTCATTTTCTTTGTGGTTTCTCTCATTGATTTTTATTACAAGAGGCCTGTTGATTTTATAACAAGTGGCCTCTGAACTGTGTCTGAATTAATTCTACATGCTTTTTACAAACATTACGCCTACCAGTGTCTCCACCATGTTGGGCTTAGCGTTACGAAGGGTCTTGACGGCATAGAAGACATCCACCATGTTCTGGTACTGTATCATCTCCATCAGGATGTTACTGGCAGAGTACATCCCACTGCGACCTCCACCGTTCCTACACGAACACACACATAACAAAACCCAGCTGTCACGAGCTGGAGAGATACGAAAATTGAGCGTAACAACAGAAACAGATTTCGCCTCTGCTGCCTCTCTGCTGCCTCTGCTGCCTCTGCTGCGTGCTGATATTCGGTTCTAACCCGGAATTTCACACATCCAGTTATTATCAAAAAACCAGCACGAGCAGCATACAAAAGGCTCTGGAAGATCCCAGAGGTCTTCCGCTGTGTGCGCATGGCGCGGCGGTGGCAGCTAGATGAGGCAATGCTGAGATAATCAATCGCAGTCAGTGCTTTGGCAGCTCTGGATTTAGTGCGGAGAAAGGCCCGCGCTGCTCTGTATTAAAGCATAATTGATTTCATCTCCATAATCTCTTCCCTCTGCCTGTGGTTGGTAACACTGTGTGACAGCCCTGAGTGATGTGCTTCTGGGTGGCAACGGGAGGGGAATTCGTGCCTGGGGTTCGAGATGAGGTGCCTCGACGGTCAAGATGGGAGACGAAGCCATGGAGGAGTGTGTGTTTAAAAGGATAACGACGATGTTAACACCTAGTCTAGAATCATTGACTCCGGCTGCTCGCGTTGGGTACAAGCGAAATAGTTCCTGTTTTGAGATCATTTTATATAGGATTGCGAAGGAGAAGAAATGTACCTTCTTTAGGTTTTATTTTTGTTTATTATTTGTTTGTGAAGCCACACAGGAATGCATTATGTTGCATTAGCTCTTATCTGGCACACACTCTGGGAAGACGAAGATGTTTAAGGGCACTGTGGCAGTCGCTATTTGACTTGTTTTAAACTACAGAAGAACTCCGCAGAAGAAACATCTAAGGCTGTTGTCTGCTGGGGAGGGGTTTGCTTTAATTCATATTTGGGATGACATGAAACCCTGATTAACAGCACCACAGTGGAAATAAAAACCAAGTGAGGAAAGTGCACTTTTGTAAAGAAAGCACTAATGAGACGAGAAGTGAACTTTTTGAGACACACTCGGGCGTATTGGTCTGTACTACCTGCGCTCTTGATGAAGAGTTCTGGTGCACCTGCTACACCAAACATATATATCTCTTTCTCTCTCTGTGCAAGCAGAAAATAAGTGCCTTTTGCATCACACAGCACAGAAATATACATGAAAATATGCTACAGAAAACACACACAATGGGATAAACAATGTAATTGTTCTTCTATCGTTCATCATTAGCATTTATCCAGTAAGCAGAACATAAATGTTTTGCCTGATCACAATATACACAGAATTCCACAGAGCAGTAAACAATAATTCAGACAAAACACAGACACTAGAAAAATGTCTTGCACTAGAAATGTTGTTGCAAAAACAATTATTTTACAAGTATTTGTGATGTGTTTTACTGCAATGCCCTCAGTTTAAGGCTACAATCCGTACATTCTGGCTCTTTATCGCCATCTCTGTTACAAACATAAAAACTGCAGGTTACTTTACATACTTTCTTTTCGAATGTTGAAGTCAAATGAAGCCAAACTAACTTTTCCAGGGAAATCAGAACTAATTTAGTTGGGAATTGAGGTAAGCAGGCCATTTTTGACGCTAATCTGTCATGTACTTGTTCAGTAACAGTTTTTGTTTCGTGTTTAACCCAAAAAGTTACGGACTGTATGTTTAAATTATAGAAGGTGAAAAAGTAATTCCACTAAAAGTGTTACTTTAATGATGAGATGTTTACAAAAAATTCAACATAAGATTTTATTATTAAGGTGACTAATAAACCACGTCTAGTTAAATTGTATAATGTAGGAGTGTATGTTATGATGTTACTCACAGGCAGTGTACCACGGTACGACCTTCTCCGCATTCTCTCTGCCACTTTTGCACGCTGGCCAGCAGGTTGAGGAAGGCCTTTTTGGAGTCAGGCACGTCACGATACGCGGACCATCGGAGGAACTGGAACTGGCACACGACCAGCTGACCCTCCTGCAGCTTCACAGGGACGAGATGGGGAGAAAGGTCACGATCAGTAAAGCATCACCAGCTGTGCATTCGAGCTTGTTTTTGTATGTGTACAGTAGAGCAGTGCTGTTCTTCACACTGGGGCCTCAGCAGTGCCGAGTCAGCACTGTTTAGGTTGTGATGAATGAGCCTGCTGGGAAAGATTTCCTCTCGTGTGGGACAGAAAAACACTAGGCCTGATACATGCCTGCTTTGGCTTGAAACGCGAGCGGAATTAATACATAGCTCTGAGGCACGCCCGAAAAACTGCCCTCAGGGCTGCTGGGAGGAAGCAAGCGTACTGACCGCAACTGAGTGTTTT
>JAZGTJ010010561.1:4660-17938 GCA_036877575.1 Botia almorhae
AAGCTCAGGTCATGGAAAAGAAGAGCACACCGTGGGCTGTTTGATCGCTCTCATGAGCCCATCTTCAAACCTGCTTAACTTGGTTTCCATAGCAACATGGCAAATATACAAATATGGGGTAATCAGTCAACAGGTCCTGAGACAGACTGTTGCACGTGAGGGACGTGGGGTGTGTGGACAGCTGGCACCTCATAAACGCAACTGAACGCTAATAAACTATTCTGCACCAGCAAACGATTGGGAAGGAATGCGCGTCCCGCGGTAACAGACCTTCCCCGCTAACAGGGAACGTTCTCAGAACATTGTCTTAAAAGTTATCAAACAGTTATATTTCATATATATCAAAAATGTGACTTTTAAGTCGCTAGTGAAAAACGTTACAGAATTTGAAAACGTTACAATGATGTTCTTATAACCAAACAATAAGTGAATGTATATAAAAATATGTCTGCTTTAAATGTTCCTGGAACATTCAAAATAACATG
Organism: Botia almorhae; assembly: GCA_036877575.1. Classification (NCBI taxonomy): domain Eukaryota; kingdom Metazoa; phylum Chordata; class Actinopteri; order Cypriniformes; family Botiidae; genus Botia; species Botia almorhae. Next base: position 5,146 of record JAZGTJ010010561.1, read on the forward strand.
TTTAATGTTTTTGTTACTTAATGGAAATGTTAGGGAACTTGTTCTGGTTTGATGGGAGACGCTCTGGTTCTGATGATACACAGCAGTGGGTTCTGTGGAGCACAACACCCTTTATCTTCAAAGCCCTCAACTCTTAAAAAGACATTTCAAAGACACTTCTGTGCTGTTTAATCCCATTTACCAACAACAGACCCTTAGGCTTTACTTCCAACTCTGAGTTCACATCTGCACGACATTTTTGGTTAAACCCCAGATGACTAAACACTGTCATTCTTCTGATGTTGATGAACCAATTCATGGCTACGTGAATCTGCATTCAGGAGACGCAAGTACCTCGACATCGTTGCTAATCGTGTTGATGAATCTGTGGCCGGGGATACGCTTGTGGTTGCACACCACACCAACATCCTCGGTATGTCTGCAGTCCGACACCCCAAAGCCATTGGAGGGACAGTCAGCCAAAGAGTTCTCTCTGCCCGTGCAATGGACATTGTCCAGCCAAATGCGACCTGCGGTAGAAGGAACAAAAGACATTTGTTGGTTTTTCAAAACCGCTTTCCTGGAAAATGATCAGCGTCTGTTGGTCATTAGTTAGCGTGGGACAATGTTGCGGCGGCTTTCAGGCATTCAGGATGTACTCGGTCAACCCTGCTTCACCAGCACTAGCCAGCTTAAACCATCCCGCTACAGTTCTGCTGGTCTATGCTGAAGAACTTCTATTGCATCTGCAGACATTCTTTAACTTTAAATGTACAATTTTATTTCCACGAATGTGATTTTCGCTTACTTGCGGAAAAAGGATATAAGATCAGTGGTAATTGTCCCGCTGGGCTCTGCCAAAACCACCCACTGATCTTCCAGTTTTGATTTACAATCTCTAGACATTTATAGAGAACGATCATCATGTTTCTATAATAACGAGACAAAGATGAGATTATGTCTACTCTGGATTTTGAATAAGTTTATCTAACTGTAACAGCTGTCTGATTTTCAATGGTTAATACGTGACGTTTTGAACATCAGCCATGTAATCCTAGAACATACACACACGATAGATCTTTCAATGGAACATAAGCTTATAATACACCATCAAAATGAGCTTATGGAGAATTTCTCTGCCTTCTTTTTTTACCTTCTCCTTGTCCAAACTTTGCAGATGGAGACCAAGACATAGCGCCCAGAAAGCCGAGTTCCCTGCACACAACATGAGCAGCTTCGATGGAGAAGTCATCATCGCAGACGGTTCCCCATTCGTTGTTGTAGAAGACCTCCACACGGCCCTCAGAATTCTTGTGCTTGTTTCCGGCCAGACGGAGTTGAATCTTGGGCTGCTGGGCCTCAGCTGAGGTCAGCAGGATCAACAGACCAAGCAAAGTATGCAGAGAACAGACAACCATGTCTATGCCTTTGAGAACCTGGAACAGCAACACACAAACACTTATGAATGACAGTGGAACATGAGTGAGTCTCAAACACATCATTCTGAACCGAAATTATTTACTATATAATTGATGGAAAATTTAAAAACGTTTAAAAAATGAAACAGTGTTCTATAACCAAGCAATAACATCAATACAACCTGTTTTGAACGTTCCTAGAACATAACGCTTTTGTTACTTAACGGAAACGTTAGGGTAACATTCTTACAACCTACACATTGCTACCTGGGATAATGGCGTGGCATATTACTGATGACATGAGAAGTACATTTGTATAATCTAATATCAACATTCACTAAAACAAATCTCAAATGCCTGTGACGTGGTTTTAGGGCGCCTGAGTTTGCAGATGATATAACAATCTCTCATATCTTACGGGCAAAACCACACAGCAGACATCTTCACAAATAAACACATCCAGCTGTCCTCAGTTTTGTACTTACATGCCCTTAAACAGTTTATTTGGGGTGATTAAAGCTTCGTTCACTCATTAATGCATTTGTTAACGTGAGGCGATGAACGCCAGTTCAGCAAACTCCACAACCACGCGCACAACTGTTACTGTAACTGTTACTGTAACGCAATACATCATTTACTGGCGCACGAAACCGCTTTGTCCTCAGATCATGTGAATCGTGTGTAATTATTCAGTAATGTCTGATACTCATTGCCCAAACATTAAAACATCAAATTTAACCGTCTGATAGAAAGTTATAAAATCCGTTTACATGTACAAAAGCAGCATTTAAACGCGGATGGTCACGTTCGTGTCGTGCAAACGATTGTTTTGCGGTTTATTTGAGCGTTTATGACCGATCACAAGTTTAGTTGCACGTTTGTAGTTAAATTACAGCGTAAACACGGTTATGCAATCACAAGTTTTATATTAAAACAACGATATTATTATATTACAAGCATACTCACCACCCTATATAAATAATGTTAATTAGCTTTTAAAACGTCCATTATATTTTCACTACACATACAAACATCCAGAGGAACGTTTTTTATATATTTCTATTCATTTCTCGTTTCAGAAGACACCTGCATGTAACAGCACATCTGGACACACATTAATATTAATATTCTTTTAAAATAACCACTGGTGTCGTACACTCACCTTATAAGCTGTGTTGTGCAAAAATGTCTTCTGCCAGTCACACGCACAGTTGGGTGCAGCCGCGCTGAGTCTCTGCACCGACGGACACTTTTAAATGAGCTCAGCCGCACGCGGGTTTTCACCGCCCCCCGCCGTCACTGGAACCCGAAACCGACCCTGACTGACGGGTGAGCAGAGTCCAGACACCCGCGCGCATGACGTCATGCGTCTGGGTAAGCCCTCCGCGCGAGGAGACGCGTCCCTGAGCACGTGCAACGCGAGCGCTGTTCCGTCGTTACTGGAAAGCAGACGCAGCGGACGGAGAGACACGCGGCGGACAGACACCGGCACATACTGCACATGATAAACATCCAGACAGACAGACAAAGTGAAAAGCAAACAGACAGACATGCAGACACATAGATATAAGGACTGACAGACAGAGAGATAAACATGCGGACATAAAGATATAAGGACAGATATACAAACATGTAGCCACAGACAGACAGACAGACAGACAGATATTGTAAGGAAAGACATATAGAGAAAGGAAGGTAAAGAAACTTGTAAGAAAGAAAACAGACATGTAGAGATAGATTTATACTTTATTGACTGATTAGCAGACTCTCATCTGAAACATAACTTTGACAGACTCAATACAGAGGTTATTTTAAAGCACACAGCAGTCAAAGCACACGGAACATGTGGCCATCAGGTAAAAGCTCATCTAGGAGTTATATTAACAACATGTATCCATCAGAAGAGGCTTAATTTATTTTGATCATGACTACAGCTTTACAGTAATTTGACAGCCAGTGTAAGCAGCGCGAGCCACAGGAGCAGTGCCGGGCTGGAGCTGAGGCCCGCGGCCGCGCCGTGCTCCGCGTGACTGTGGGAGCGGTGAGGCCCGTTACACTCATCGCCGAAGCAGCACTGCAGCTCTCTGCCGCTCACGGACGACGTGTCACAGAAGGACTTGTAAACGCATGACTTCAAAACAGTGTCTGTGGTGGACGAAACACGTGCATTAGAGGGACGCCACAAAGATACACGTCTCTCACGGAAAGATCCCCGCAGGGCACACATTGCTGAAGCAATACATCATGGTTTGCGCAAGGCTGAGTATATGACTTAAGCAGAAACAGTGTGCATGCTCTTTGTGTTTATATGAAAATACTTGGTGTGCACCGATACGTCGCTTGTGCATCATGAATGCATGTGCTATGCGTTTATATAGATCATTTAAAGCAACATTCTGTCTTTAATGTACAATTTGGCGAGAACTTTAGGGCTCTGTCACCCCCTTGTGGTCAACAGGCAAACTGCAGGTCTGTGAATACTCACGGGCTCCTGTGATAGTGGCGCAGGCGTCTGCGTTTGCGGGACACACACTCGAACCCTGTTGGTTACACTCGTCCTGGTTACGCGCCACACAGGTGAAGCACTTCAGACCGTCGCCTTTACATACCGGACAAGACAACACGGCTGATCTGAGATTAAAAATGAACCCCTCCAAATCCTACAGGGTTACCGTTACCCCTGTATGTACACGTATATATATGTATATGTATGTAGTTTTTTAAATATAATTGTAAAGTTTTTTTCACTAAACAATTATCAGCAAACGTCAATGAAACAGAAAATACAAGTTAAACTAGTGAGAACACAACATACTACATATATAGAATATAGAATTATCATTACATTTTAATAAATAGAATTATTGGTTATATAGGTGGTTGGGTATATAATGGATAAACCCAATCCCTGGGTTAAACTATAATTTAGGTGAGGTTAACTAAATCTAATGGTTTGGTTTAAACATATTTTAAACTGGCATAGGTTGAAACAACCCAACATTTTATTTTTGAGTGTAATAATATGGTTTGTTACATAACAAACAGCACACATACATATACACACATTTTGATATTCATAATAACATATTGAAATATATAAACACACTAATGCCTATATATTTTAATAGCATGTTAGCATTAAATCTGCATAGATTTTTGTTCAATATTCTTTATGCGCAGTTGCGTTACAGTATTAACATTGTAATAATAAAGGCATGACACCATTACAGCATTATAAATGCTGGTCCTTATAAAGCACTATCAGATAACACATTTATACTACTCACTGTGGAACACAGCGGCGAATAGTATCAGCCCGGCGAGGAGAGCCTTCATGTTGAAGAGCGCGCTGGAGAGAAGCCGAGAGACAATGTGGAAGTCTAAACTAAACCCCTTTAGCACCTCACCATAATCCTACAGTGTGAATCTATTACCTGAGCATTTGATCAGCTTAACACATGCAGCAGACCTGCGTAACGAACAACAAACTTCACCTGTTATCTAGTACCTTTCTGATACTATCCCAGAATGCATCACTTTTGAGAGATTGTTAGGTTTGTGTTTAGCACAATGAAAATCTCTTGTCGAGCAAACAATAACACCAGTGCCACTCGATTTACTATAGTTAAAGGATTAACAATACAACTTTGTGAACGATAAAACATTGTGACATTGTATAACTCAATTATTGGTGTAAATAACCTGTCTTGATAAAACAAACTGTAATTTAAATGAACATTTATCAAATCTGTGTGTCGTAATGACCCAAGCACACGACACATGGAGCTCATTTTCACTTTATTTGAGGAATGCACAAAATATATATTAGTCAGTGGGCTTCTCTGCAACACTCTCTCTTCCACTTTACAAACATCAACAACACAATAAAAGAACAATCTTATTTTCATAAAAATATACACAGGCCGGGTTTCCGTGAGAGATGCAAAGAACATCGAAAAGATCCTTTAGCAATAATATTTTATAATGACAATCTGCAGCCTGTCTTAGATTTCTCCACACGACCCGTTAATGTTTGGCACACAGAAAGCGGTTTGATTTGGCAGTTGGTTATTGTGACCAAAAATATTGCATAAGATAGCACAAGGGGATTATGGGTAAAAAAAACCAACAACAGCCAATAGAAAGCATCGGTTTAGCATTAGGCACAGCAAGTCTGAGAAGATTGTCAACTCTCGTAATGACCGTTAAATGTTTTGAGGAAGATTCGGGTCACAGGTGTTGTCCAATCAAATTCAACGTGGTGTAAACAGCAAAATGTGTTGCAAAATAACTTCTTAATCAACTAAACGTGCATTTTAAACCAAAATATTTCATTGATATGAGTTTAAGTGCTCTTAGTTCGTTTTGAAAACTTGTGCTGTGAAATTTTGTGACGTGCGCATTTCATTGGACAGTTACGCCCTCATAACTTAAAAATGTAACCAATTAAATTCCTTCTGCTTTAAGTTATGATAATTTGGCACTCGACCAGCTGGTAAATAAGAAAAATCCAACAACCTGCTCCCAAAATCCAAAAAAAACAAGTTTTGAATATGCTAAAATGTATTCCTTAAATGTATATCATAAGCTCTAGAAGACAACTAAATATTTTTTCAGGTTACAGTACTTTTCAAGATCAATGCAAGTAATGTAACAAATACATTTTATCTATAATCGAAACTTGCAAATAATATGAATTGTTCCCTCTGTAACAAATAGCAGCAGTGGGACCATGTAAACTATGAACTCATTGACCCTCATACCCACAAATGAAAACTCTCCATGTCTTTATACAGACACCTGATCAGGGGAAACCCCCGATCCACCCTTACACACAACAGCCCAGTATGCAAGAATCACACGTTCACAGAAACCAAGGCAGACATCAGAGGCAGACGGTGGTGTGTGTGTTTGCTCTCACGCGCTTCACACCAAAAGTGGATTTCGGCAAACTGGAGAAAGTCCAACATCAGCACGTCTGAATCTGTGAAAAATGTTATTCCTCAGTTCACGTTTTTTTCTTCCAGACACTGAGCCAGACGGATGGAAACGTGACTCATTCCAAAAAAACGACAGAAGCGATGGATTTCCAGAGGTGTTGTACTGGAGGGGAGTGGGTTTGGGTCGCACGGGGCATACAGGGGAAAATTTAAGTACATCTCAGTCTGTTGTGCCCAATTTGGCGATGAGCTCATCGCAGATCTTGGTGAGCTCTTCAATCTCCTGATTCTGGAAACATGGACAGATGTTTAGATGTTTAACTTTATGTTACTGAGATGTTGTATGAGATATGTGTGTGAGGCGTTACCTTCTGCTCCAGCGCCCTCTCCAGAGACTCCACCTTCATCTGCTCCTTCCTCAGGCTGGCGTTCAGTGCCACGCTCTCCGCGTTGGCCTTAGAACGTACCTGAGCTATCTCCTCATTCGCTCTGCAGTCCGGAGGAAGAGGAAACCGGGTATTAATTATCCCGTAGCTCAGCTGGCAGAGCACTGCGTTAGCAGCACAAAGGTTGTGGGTTCGATTCCCAGACAACACGCATACCCATCAAATGCATTGTAAGTCATTTCGGATAAAAGCGTCTGCCAAATGCATAAATTCAAATTTGATGTCTTACTGAAATGAACTGGATCTAAAATACAACGTACATACAAAATCTTTACAGTGGAAACTTTATGGGTCTGAATTTAGATGAATAATAAAGTAGCATCATCAGTGCTGAATGTCATTGGTTCTTGCATGTCACGTGACTGTCCGATTTTAAAATATAAAATGGAAAATACATGAATAACAGCATTCGTTTCAGTTAGTCAGAGCTATCGTATGATTTTCACCCGGGACTTGGAAGATGTATACAGTGTAAATCTATATAGTCCTAAAAATAAAAATTTTATATAGCCTTGAAAAGTTCATGGTTTATTGAAACTATACATGGTCTTGTTTTTGAAAGGAGATTTCAATATGAATAACTATTAACGAATATTCATGAAGATTCATTTTTAAGCAAATTATTTTGAACAATCGTACTTGTCGAGTTTCTCCTCGGCGTGGATTTTGAGGGTCTGATAACGTTGTTCCTCTTGCCTCACGCGGGTGAGGTAGTCCTGAGCGCATTTCTTCAGCACTTCCTCGTTCTGACAAAAACACGAGAGAACGCAAGCGTCACAATGTGATGTTTCAGTACAGTAGCACATCCGTCCATATTCAGTTTATCTGAATTATAGCGTGAGTGTTTCTGAAGTACCTCAGATTATATTTGGACATTGATGAACATCTGTTACCTTTTTAAAGCCCTCGAGGACAGTCTTCATGTTTTCATAGCGTCTGAACAGGTCGGACAGCGAGCGTTCCACAGAGTTGAGGTCAGCCAGGGCCTGGTCTCTCTCCAGAGTTAACTGCTGGACGCTCTTCTGAGATCCGATGTTCTTACGCTGCTCATCTTCCGCTTTGGAAAGAGTCGCAGATAAGGAAAGATTTTACATCTACAAATCATGGCAGAAATATGACAACAATCAACATGCAGCTGACTTCAAATAAGCACAGCTTCTTACCGATCATCTGGGCTACGGTTTTCTCATACTCATCCACTATTTTCCTGCAATAAAATCAGTAAACAAAGTCACATGACTGTTTTCCTTTCAGGTGCATTCTGGGAAGGTTAAAGGATGAGGTACCTCATTTCGATGACCTCAAGTTGACCCTCCTCACATTTTCTCTTCCACTCATTGGCTTCGATCTCTTTGGCGATTATCTAGAGGTACAAAAACACAACAACAAAACCCAGTCTATGACAAATTCTGACCCACCACAGAAATTTTATTACATTCATATTTAAAACATTTCTGTTTAAAAACAAAATAATAAAGCTGTGATCTGTAACTTTTGCCTCTCTGTCGCCATCTCTGTTTGACACATATAATTGCAGGTTACTTTTCATTAAGTATGTTGAAGTTCAATGAAGCCAAACTGCATTTCTCAGGAAACCAGACGCAACAGCTCAAATTATAAATCATTATTATCAACTTACAGCGAATCAGGGTAAGATGAGCAGATAATGTTGAACACTGATCTGTTATGTACTTCATAACAAAAACTTATTTTTGCTCATTTTCAACCCAAAAAAGTTACGGATTGCACCTTTTATTGAAAACAATACTGCAGAACTTAATAAATAAATGAATAAATGTCAAATCACTTAATTTAACCACGTGTTCTCTGTGGTGTTGACACATTCGGTCATTCTGGATCACACACAGATCTCAGATCAGTGTATCCGGGCTGGTATAATGAGACACGGGGCACGTGTGTTTTTGTGTGTACCTCTTCTCTGATCAGTGTGAGTACTGCAGCTTTGTCCATCTCACTGAGCGGGATGGAATCCAGACCTGGACTCATCTTCTCCACAGTGTCAGAGTCTGAAGAACTGACAGTGTGACTCTTACACAAGTCCTCACTCTGAAGAAAAACATCAACACATGTGACTGCTAACAAACGGCCATTTTAGTTTGATGTGTGTACGTTGATTATTCGATCTTATCACAAGTTTAAAACCATGTCAAATGTATCAGAGTACATAATAATAATAATATAATAATAATGTATAAATACAACAAACATATTTTAAGATATATTTACAGGTTTCGTGGTATTAATTCTAGATTCTTTCCTCTGACCCAGTTATTAGCTTAAACTTTTTGTCCTTGGACAGATTATGGTCTATGGACCTCATTAATCCTCTTATATAATTATGACTCTATTTCGGCTAGAGGTACGACGCCACTGTCAGGAGCTCATGTGTTTGAGCACAGTCATGTATATATTAGTAACAGATACAAATCAATCAAACTTACTGGAGAGGAGAGACTCTCTGTTATACCCACTGGCAGATCTGATTAAAAAAAGAGAGAAAAATATAGTTAAAAATACTGTTACTGTTTTATTTAAGCTGTCAGTAAAAAGGATGCATTTAAGAATTAAACGGGTAGGATAGTATAAAGCTGGACAACAACAATCTCTCTTATAAAGCGATGAGTTGATGTAGTTGCCTGTCACCAGGCAGCCACTAGAGGGCAGCACAAACTATCAGATTCGTCAAGGGTCAATTACTTGCATGTTGAACCTTCTTTATTCCGAATCTGTTGTAGTGAAAAAGTGGAAAACACAAGTAATTTGAGAAAAGCTTTTTCTTTATGCGTGTATTATCTTCCATAACAATATGAAACGCATTTGCATCACATTTAACGATTGTAATGTCGTATATTTCATACATCATTACATAACAATAATTTTAGATCATACATGTATTGGTTACAGCTACGTAGACGGGCTCATTGGTATCATTGGTTTCTATTATTTGTTGTTTTAGAGCCTAAGCAAGTGTTCATGAAGGATGATGAAAACAACAAAGTTCTTCAGAATAAACCTTCTCAGTTTCATGTTAACGAATTATGATTTTAACAGTGTTGCAACACCGAGTCGCCAGTTCTGTATCGAGAGATCCGCATGCGGCGGCCGTCCTGCCAAACTGCAGCTCTCTGGCGGCTCGCCTTGAAAATAAATGGGGGCAATTGGATCGCCTGGAACTGTTTTTGTTTACTGGGCAAATTAAAATGAGATTTGCAGCCGCTGTTCTCTGCCAGCGGAACAGAGTCTGTTCTTTTCCCGGCAATCTTTTGTCTTACTCATAATAGCTCTGTGTTTGCACAATAGCTGGCGCTGTCCGATCTAACAGCGCAGTGCTTGTTAAACCTCACGAGGGACAGATTGCCCCACTCTCTAATGATGACTGATTTAATATCTGAGAATAAACACATGAGACTGCACTGCAACACACCGTGTTGTCCACTTTGTGAACGAATCGGTTCTTTTAAACGATTCCTTTGAATCAACTGGCAAACTGTTGATTCATATGCTGCCTGTGAACGTAAAGTGCGTCACGTCACGAGTGACATTTACATAAACTTCGGTGTTTAAAGGCAGGTAGGTGATTTTTAATGTTCCTTTATATGGACCTTATATGTTCGTCCAATCATTGCATTCGGTCCACATGCAATGATGGGATGTCCCAGTTGTCTGTCAAATTCTGTATTTGCATACCTCTGCACACAGCGTTCATGTGTATTGGAGGAGGCGTGGCATTGGAGAGCGCTTAAAGAGAGGGCGGGATCTTATCCTTTCCAAGCTAGCTTGCTGCTGTTAGCTTCTTTTTTAACCATTGTTTTTCAATACGAAATAACTCATTTTGCTAAAATAATGCTAATAACCGTATAAAAACTGTAATTTAATGGAGAGGCGAAGGCTGGAGGAGATCCTCACCCTCTGAACTCTTGGTATGGGTGGTTGTTTTGGTGCAGTCTGAAATCTCCTCCCCTCCGTCCTTCTGGCCAATCACGGTGGAGGCCAACTTCTCCTCATCAGTGGCATGATGAATCAGCTCTGATGAAGAATCTTGCTGCACGCCTTTCTCCTGCCAATCAGAAAGCAGATACAAATGTTAGGCATACAGACCACCTGCCATACACTGTTATACACTGTATACCAATGGCTATCATAAACCCCATCATAAACGCGTAGGGCAGAGCAAAGCGGATTACAAAGAACATTTTAACAGTGTGCCACAGCCTAAAACATTGGTTATGGTACATAAGTCTCTTCACAGAGAGACAAAATCACACTGACGCTGGGACAAAACTGTAAGCGGAAACAGTGACCCACTTCAGGCTCCGAGCCACACACACACATACTCTCACACACACACACACACTCACACACTCACACACACACACTCTCACACACAAACGTGCACACACACACACACACACACACACTCACACACACACGCACGCTCACACACACATGAGACATGCTTCAAAGATGGCTGATGGCCTGAAGATATTTATTAGCGTGTATGGCTTAGAGTCACTGTATAAAAGGAGGGGTGAGAGAGAGAGAGAGAGAGAGAGAGAAAGAGAGAGAGACAGAACAGGGAGGAGGATGTGATGAGTCACTGCGGTAACCACAGAAATTTTAGACAAGATCAAATCTACAGGCTCTTTCATACAGTATATGAGGCTTAAACGATTAGATTTGTAAACAACAGACCCGCAAGATGATTACTTTGCATTGCAACATAATTTATATAAATATATACACTCACTTTACTCCTGTACTCCTGTGTGTATATATATATATATATATGCTGTTTTATGACGGTCTGCATTGCAGACTTACCTGGTTGCAGACGTCCAGGACCAGAGCTTGATTCTCATACTGCTTTACCTTACATGAGTTTCTGCAGAGAGAATGACTGTAGCGTCAGTAAATCAGACCAAGAAACACAGATAATACATTCACCTCTTAGCCCTCATGTTAGACAGCAGCAACAATATCAGACAGAAGTTACTGGCCTGGCTAATTTATTCAACTATATTTGGGATATGTTGAGATTTCCAGCATTGTCCAATGCTGTAGAAATAGACTAGTACAGCATAGCTATCAACAAAATACTCGGGCAGCTGATGTAATCAGCTGAAATAAATCTTTATCGGTCAGTTTTCTAGCGGTATCGGTCAAACACTGACAGAAACAGTAACGAAACAGAGATGTCTATAAAATAACGGCTATTGTTTGGGAAAGAGACCATATGTATATTGATTAAAATTGGGTCAAATCTAAAAGCTCGCAGACTAATCAATGTCGTCTGTCTGGACAGTTAGAATATAATAAACAAGTATAATAACAATAAACAAGAATATAATACACAAATACACCTCCTGCCCTAGTTTGCTTGTATGCGAGTTGGAGATCGATTCAGTCATGAACAGACACAATGGGACAGGAGAGGAATTGAGGGCGAGCGAGGATACTTACAACAGAACACAGAGAAACGGCACTTGTTCAAAGGTCCTGAGGACAGTACGACAGGGTGAGACAGGAAGCAGACACAGGGACGAGGGGATGGGTACAGGGAGACATGCCATAAGACATTAGAGGACAAGAGAGGAGCATGAAGAAAGTAACTAGGGGTGAGTCTAAGCTTCTGACACAAACAAACAGGAGTTAGCTGGCAGAGGGGATGGAATAATAAAGCAGAGGCTAGCCAGCTAATAGGGAACATTCTCAGGAAGTTGGCTAACGTCCCATAAACGTTCCTTCAAAGTCATCGAAAACGCTCTTGCAGTAACGTTAGTAGAACTTTTATGATATATCGAAATGTTACTTTTAACTTGTTAGTGTAACATTTTAAAAACGTTACAGTTTTAAAACATTGGAATGACCAAGCGATAACGTTAATGCAATGTCTGAAAAACTGGACGTTTCGAACATTCCTAGAACTTTCAAATAACATTTTTGTAACTTCATGGAAATGTTAGGGAAACGTTCGTACAACCTTAAGTTG
>JAZGTJ010010562.1:0-17937 GCA_036877575.1 Botia almorhae
GAAGGATGTGAGAAAGCCTACATCCACAGAAGATCTGTGGTTAGTTCTCCAAGATGTTTGGAACAACCTACCAGCCGAGTTCCTTCAAAAACTGTGTGCAAGTCTACCTAGATGAATTGCTGCTGTTTTGAAGGCAAATGGTGATCACACGAAATATTGATTTGATTTTATTCTTTTGTTCATTCACTGCATTTTGTTCATTTATGAAAATAAATGTGTAACACTTCCATTTTTGGAAGCGTTCATTGTTTACAGCATTTTTTCACACCTGCCTAAAACCTTTGCACAGTACTGTATATATATATATGGTGCTGGTCATATAATTAGAATATCTTTAAAAAGATTTATTTCACTAATTCCATTCAAGAAGTGAAACTTGTATAATGTATACATTCATTTCACACAGACTGATATATTATAAGTGTTTATTTCTTTTAAATTTGATGATTAGAACTGACAACTAATGAAAACCCCAATTCAGTATCTCAGAAAATTAGAATATTGTGAAATGGTTCAGTATTGAAGACACCTGGTGCCACACTCTAATCAGCTAATTAACTCAAAACACCTGCAAAGGCCTTTAAATGGTCTCTCAGTCTAGTTCTGTAGGCTACACAATCATGGGGAAGACTGCTGATTTGACAGTTGTCTAGAAGACGACCATTGACACCTAGCAAAAGGAGGGCAAGACACAAAAGGTCAGTGCAAAAGAGGCTGGCTGTTCAAAGAGCTCCGTGTCCAGGCACATTAATAGAAAGGCGAAGGGAAGGAAAAGGGAAAAAAAGTGTGCAAGCAATAGGGAAAACTGCACCCTGAAGAGAATTGTGAAACAAAACCCATTCAAAAATGTGGGGGAGATTCACAAAGAGTGGACTACAGCTGGAGTCAGTGCTTCAAGAACCACTACGCACAGACGTATACAATAGCTGTCGCATTCCTTGTGTCAAGCCACTCTTGAACAACAGACAGCGTCAGAAGCGTCTCGCCTGGGTTAAAGACAAAAAGGACTGGACTGCTGCTGAGTGGTCCAAAATTATGTTCTCTGATGAAAGTAAATTTTGCAAATTTTGTTTATTGCCTAGTTTCTTGTGACTGGATTGTGACAGTTTTGTGTCTTGTTACAGCATGATGTCTAGATCCTGACCCTCAGTCTTGTATTGTACTTTGTCCTTGGGGTCAGAATGTTGACTGGCTGTGAGCACATAGGTCTTAATGTCTCTTTGGTGCCATGAGCTCCTTGCCTTTATTTTTCTATTCAATTTAATTTTTTTTTATATAGCGCTTTTTACAATGTTTCATTGCTTCAAAGCAGCTTTACATACAGTATAATTGAAAATAGAGCACAGAACAAATGTCAGACATGTTTAACACAGAGTACATGGTGTTATTGCAAATAATATGTGCGAGATGTACATTAATAAAACGAATTAGGGATACTAGGTTTATGAATAAAGAGTTGACTGAACCAATAAAAACTACAATATCATATTAAGCAAGATATGCCGCCCCAGCTTACATGGAAAAGGCATGTAGAAAGATAGCATCTTATGGGACAGGGGTATAGGAGATTTGCGATAGTACCAAAAAATACACACAATACACAAACATAAAATACATACATACACAAAATATACAGAACAAAATACCTGAAAATTACACAATGATATTTTTAATGTACTTATAACATATATTTATGTTGGAGCCTGGATTCCACCATATCTAGGTTGGTATTGTTTACCTTGTGGTTGGAATCTTGAGACCTGTACTCTATGTGTTTGTTCTTGATTCACGTTTAAAAGGCATTTGCATACTGATTTCCTTGATCTAGCCTTGGTTTATCAACACAATCTAAGTTGTCTTTGCACTGATTTGCAGCAGGAAATAAAAAACATGGAGCGAAGAATGTTTGTGACAAGGATGCTTGCTGATAGTCTGCAAGTGATTCCTCTTCCTGAACCTCTTTTTGCTGTGTCTTATTCTCTCATTGGCTGTAGGTTATCGTAAATGTAATATCTAGTCAAAACACATTTTAGACTACAGGATTCAGGGTTACAAATATTACATGCTTAATATCTATACGTATGCTAAATATTAACTACATATTAGTTTGAGCACATGAATGTTCAGCCAATCAGTGTTGTTTTGTTATGCTATATTATTGCATATAGAACAATTGTGTGTTGACGGTGGTTTTGGGAAGTCTGACTAATTTCTGTTAATAAATTTTTTTATAATGATTCTTATTAATACACTTCACTCTAGTGCTATTCAGAGTTGAAGTCTTGATCTAGTAGTCTACTAATAAACATGGTCTAAGTGGCTCTAGTCTCCATCTGGGTCTTGAAGGTCATTAAAAATAGGTTCAGCGTTGATACTGACATATGGGATTAATGTTGATGGCCAAGAGGGTTAGGAACAAATGAACCTCTAAACATCATAAAATCATGAAATAATTGTCTCATTTGTCACATTTCCTTCCAATGTTATTTAGCTTTTTACAGACTTCAGCTGTTTGCCAACTATGTAGTTTAATCATGAAGAAAAATACCAGTGAGAAATGCCAAGTCCATACAAACTATGTGATTACTAGCTGGGTTATCATAATAACAATTTTATGAATTATAATATATATTATGTTTTAGGTTTTACATTGGTAAGATATATATATTCTATCTTTTATGTATTTCATTGATAAATACAACACTACAGTTAGGGTATGCACATTTCAAAGATTAATTGGTGAACCAACCATCACAAGCTGGAAGTCATGAATTATACGTAGCAATTATTAATCACCTAAGCAGGACCAGCACACATGAAGCAGGAAGCTTGTCAACATTTTTGGAAATGTATGTTGCTTTAGGACTATTTCCTGTATAATAGTTAATGTAAGGTTTAAAGTCCATGCCCAATATATCTGTCTACTGCATAGTCCAGTGAACTTTAGCCTGTGTGTTATTACTTAAGGCCTTAATACTTTAAGGCAGTAGAAAAATGGCCAATATGAATGAGATGAAGATTTTTAAATATCAGCCCACTTCATATTTTCCTCTATAAATTCAATAAAATTGGTAATACGAGTGTACACAGTGTAAAGCTCTGGATTGCAGTTTAAGGAATCATATCCAAAACTGACCAACCCTAGAAGTTTCCATTCTTGTGACGCCCGCCCAGGTGGAAGGATAAGAACCCCTCCAGTGTCTGCAGGGCAAATGTTTGACTGATCAGCATCAACACCTTGTCGCCCACACAACATGTTTTCAGACATGCTGATTGGAATTCCATAACTGTCATATTGCTGCTCGCAGTGAACAATATCCCCCAACATCACATGGCCCACATGGGCTTTCTCCACATCTCCAGCCCTCTGGTCAGGTAACAAAGACCAACCTGTTACTATGACTGGTCTGGAGTCTATGACAGTATCATGAGTATCTGGTAGGCAAATTGGTAGCACGTAGTCTCCAATAACAGCCTTGTCCAAAAGCTTTAATATAGCCACATCTGAATCCAGCACCAGAGGATCGTAGTTAGAATGCAGAGTGATAGATGATACCTGGTCAATCAGAGATAAGAAACAGTCAAAAAGCTGGGTTTCAGAAGTCTTTAAGTTTTAGAAGTTTTTTTAAACTCTTAACTGTTAAGGCTATTAAAAGTCTGGACATGTTTAATTTTTTGTTAAAATGTAAAAAACTTAAAAAAAGAAAAGAAAAAATATAATGTAAATTTTTTATATTATGAAAATAAAAATATTTTAAATAATTAAAAATTAACAGTTGATGAATGAACAAAAATTCTTATTTTAGAAAGTGGGGGTAAAAATAAATTCAACAAACAAAAAAATAAACAATAAATCCTCCTTTTAATGCTGTTTAAAAAGCACCTCCTAAAGTCAGTTGAGAAAATGCCCAAAATGTGCTGTAATCTAGGCATAGGGTGGCTAGTGAAGAAGCTCATAGATAGTTTGTTTAACATTTGTTTTGCTACTACATACAATAGCTTTAGTGTTTTACAGTTTTAAGAACAAAAAAGGAGTAAGAAAGAAAGAGTAGGTGTGTACAAACTTTTAACTGGGAGTGTACATAACTAAATCCTCTTTGAAGCTCACCCGCAACCATTGCAATCCCCTGGTCAATCTCAGATCGTTACGATATTGTTTGCCAAGCACTACTCTGATTTTTGTGGTGTCAAGTTGATATAGTTTCCCCAACTCTGTTACACAGTGGGCAGCTACTACCACACTGCGCTGGTTCACTAGGGCTCCACTGCAGACAAGCTGCCAACCACCCATATCACTCTCTTCCTCCATTGGCTCATCTCTCTTTGTTTCAGCCACACTTGAGAACTTCTCTAGTTTGATTGCAGCTGGCAATTGGTAGATGGCAGCCAGCCAGGGCCAGTTTGTTTCTGCTAGGTGCTGAAGGTCAAAGTTTTTCAGTTTCCCACAAACTGACAACGAAAGAGAGAGAAAAGTCAAGGACAACTTAGATTATAATGATGTACACATGATGGCTATGATGATGATACAGCCATTTGTGATTGTCCAGGCTCGCTGATGACAACAATGACATGCTTTTTAATGCTTATTCTGACACCTTCAGTTCCACTAATATTCAAACATTCATGCTTTTATAACAGTTAAAGCCCTGTTTATATAATAATGTTATATTGTGTCAAAATAAAAAGAATATAGACCTCACGTTGTTAGTATTACATGACATGGCAGGATCACAAGACGTACTACTGCCCTAACACTAACGTGTTTTTACCTGGTGAACAGGAGACATGACGACCACTCCACTTCCCTGTTTTCAAACAGGTTCTGCGTGCACTTCCAGAGTGCTTGTAGTATGCTGACATGCATTCATACTCAATGTGTGTGTAGAGATGGTGAAATCCATGAGGGAGAGAGGGTAGTCTGGGAGGGTCCTGGGTTGGCCGTACCTCATTTAGAAAATTGGTCAACCCAGTGGAGGAGTAAAACTTATATACAGGTGTTTTCCTGAGAAACAGAGGAGAGGACAGAGAGATCATATTTAAACAGAGAAAGTAAATCAAAATACTCACTCTTAAAATTCTCAATCCCTCATTACTGAAAGATTCTGCTTTGTGGTGAATTAAAGAAATACAACAAGAAAACACTAACATACAATAACATTTAAATTACATGTATTAAACTGCATGTAAGAAATATTCAAGGGATAGTACCCGTTAACCTTACAATCCAGGTCTTGAAGACC
Organism: Botia almorhae; assembly: GCA_036877575.1. Taxonomy (NCBI): domain Eukaryota; kingdom Metazoa; phylum Chordata; class Actinopteri; order Cypriniformes; family Botiidae; genus Botia; species Botia almorhae. Next base: position 5,241 of record JAZGTJ010010562.1, read on the forward strand.
CACAGCACTGAACATTTTGTATGTAATTTTGTATGACACACTGGTTTTAACTTATGGTTAAAAGGTAACCATACAGGTTATAACGTTGTAAATAACACTTAGTTTTTTTTACAGAGCACACGTTTCACTTCATAAGACCTTAATATATTGCCAGAAGCTGCAGGAATTTAAAGAAATGGCATGGTGTGGACTGGCATTTTTTGAATCCATTTTTTGAATTTTTTGAAGTACATTTAGACTTATCTTTAGTTGTTTGTAGCGCAATAGGAAATGTATTTGTTTTTACCTTGTTTACTTTAATAGCTTGTGTGAAAGTTGTGTTTGGTCTCGTGCTTTCCCGCGTAAGTTTTGGTAGCTTTTGTTGTGGTTAATGTAGAGCCGTGTCCAATCGCCAGGTAAGGTTTATATTCAGAGCACACTGTTAGTTGGCAGGACAAGCACATTAGCACGAGACCAGCAGCGTGTAAGTACATTTAGACTTGTCTTTAGTTGTTTGTAGCGTAGTGGTAGGAAGTGTATTTGTTTTTACCTTGTTTACCATAATAGCTTGTGTGAAAGTTGCCTTTGGTCCCGCGCTCTCCTGCGTGAGTCTCCACCGAGGAAAGACACCGACAAAGCACTTGAGCACTTGAGAACCACCTGCCAACTCAATCCCATTCCATCACATCTCTTTCAAGCTATTTTTCCAGCAGTCACACCAGCACTTACTCATATAATTAATACATCTCTTCACACTGGTATTTTCCCCACTACATTTAAGCAGGTTAGGGTAACCCCACTGCTAAAGAAGCCCAACCTAGATCCATTACTACCTGGAAACTACAGACCTGTCTCTCTGCTTTTATTCATGGCCAAGATTTCAGACTGGCTAAAGTGGACTTCAAATCGTCAGTTCTTATCCTGCTGAATTTGTCAGCCGCTTTTGACACTGTAAACCAACCAGATCTACCACACTCAAATCACTAGGAGTTACAGGTACTGCACTCAGATGGTTCAGATCTTATCTCTCTGACAGGTCATTCAGGGTGTCTTGGAGGGGAGAGGTGTCCAACCTGCAGCATCTAGACACTGGGGTGCCCCAGAGCTCAGTTCCTGGACCACTTCTTTTCTCCATCTACATGGCGTCTCTAGGATCCTTCAATCAGAAACATGGCTTTTCCTATCATTGCTGTGCTGATGACACCCAGCGATACCTCTCGTTCCACCCTGATGATCCCACGGTACCGACTCGCATTTCAGCCTGCCTGACGGACATATAGGTTAGATGAAGAGCCATCACCTTTAACTCAAAATTGCTAAAACAGAAATGCTTGCGGTTTCTCTCAACCCTTCTCTTCATCACAACTTCTCAATCCAGATTGATGGGGCAACCATTATTCCATCCAAGATGGTCAAAGCCTTGGAGTAATGATTGACGATCATCTGAGCTTCTCTGACCACATCTCTAGAATCGCTCGTTCCTGCAGATTCGCTGATGTCTACAACATCAGGAAGGTCAGACCCTTCCTATCAGAACATTAAGCACAACTTATTCAAGCTCTTGTTTTCTCCAGACTGGACTACTGCAATGCTCTCCTCACAGGGATTCCGGTTTGTACTTTTAAGCCCTTGCAGTTGATTCAGAACACAGCAGCTAAAGTGGTCTTTAACCAGCCTAAAAGAGCACACGTCACTCCGCTGTTCATCCAGTTGCACTGGCTGCCAATAGCTGCTTGCACCAGGTTCAAGGCTCTGATGTTTGCATTCAAAGTGACTACTGGATTCGCACCTCCTTACCTGCTCTCACTTGTGTTCAGCTAATGATCGTCACCTTGTGGTTCCATCCCAAAAAGGGAAAAAATCACTTTCCCAAACTCTTACTTTTACTCTGCACGGTTGGTGGAATGAACTTCATAACGGCTGAGTCATTAGCTGTTTTCAAGAAACGACTAAAAACTCTAAAAACTATTTCATCTTCGCCACTTTCCTTACTTCTACTTCTTTTATTAAAAAAAGACAAAAAAGTAAAAATATTTCTGCTTCTTACACTGTGGAATACCTGAGACCTATAGCACTTATTTATTGTTGCTCTTATAGTTGTTGAAATTGCTTCCTTGTCCTCATTTGTAAGTCACTTTTAATAAAAGTGTCAGCTAAATGCCTAAAAAAAACTATATAGTAAAGTTTGAGGACAAACTTTATGTTGGCATGACAAAGCCTGGCCTGAAACATGTATAATGGTTTAAAATAATCTAGGTCTGACATTCTCTAACACAATGGTAAGTTATATTTTAGTATATTGTTATGTTATCTTTTTAACATTCTAACATGATTTTAGCATGTTCTAGCGTGATGCTAAAATATTTTTATGTATCTAACACATTTTAACATTAACTGGCATGATACAAGTTTGGTAAGATATTAAAACATTTTTACATTATGTTAACATTTATAAGTTTTAAGATGAACTAGCATTTAATAACATAATTAACAGGATGTTAGAATGTTTTAGCATGATGCTAACATGATGTTAGCATGATTCTAGCATGCCTTAGCATAATGTTAGCATGATAGATATACAAAATTATGGCTTATTCATGATGTTACGAGGTTACTATGGTGAGCTAAATGGTTGCTAGGGTTTGGACAGGAAGTTGCCAGAGCAATCAAAAGAGGCCACCCACTTGTCTTTACAATGTTCTGATGCCTCTCACCTTTTTAAATGGAAGTCAGTGGGGTTGTTGTTAGGGTACTGTAACTGGTTGCTAGGGCATGACTAAAAAATGTAAACATCACTATTTGTTGCTGCTTATGAAGCCGAGCATAATGAGCCCAACCCCAAGTCTTTACAACATTCTGATGCTAAAGTCTACGGAATTTTTCACCAACTTCTTCAAATGGTCTAAAAACATTGTACACCCGATCGCTTATATAAGTCATAGCACACCTCTCCTCAATAAGCCGGTCGATTTGACACCAGATTCATGGGTCTACGACAAACCGTGCAGGACGAGTTATGTACCAAAGTTTTGTACAGATAAAAAAGATGTATGTAAGTGTTACAAAGCCGTTACAAAAAGGCCACTCGCTGCTCCAGAGTCTGTCCAGGCGATGTCGCTCGTTACTCAGAGGCCAATGGCAGGTCTCCTCCCCGGCGTCGCAAGTCTCCTCTCCGGCATCACAAGTCACCGCCCTGGCGCCGCATGTCTCCGCCACAGTGTCTTTCTCCGTCGATGCCCCCTTGACCAATCAACGGCGGTTATATGGCGTGAGGACACGTCTACTGGGAGGGGGACCTCCCATGCTATGCGGGGAGTCCAAACTCTTATTATGACATGTTGTTTTTCTGTTCCCTGGGTCATCTGTGTTCACTTCCACCTGTTCGTCCATGATTAGTGAGCAGGCACGTGCAGAGGGGGGGGCGGAGGGTGCTTGAGCACCTGCCCTTTTGGCCCCTAGTGATGAAAGTTCCCTGTTATATTTTGTAATAAAAGAAAAATAAAAAATGTATTAAAAATAACAAATTCGGCGTGCAGTGCTCGGGGGCGCCGGGAAGGAGTTACAGCGAGCAGGGGGAAGGCGCGCAGTGATCGGGGCGCCGGAGCTATAGCGCGCGGGGGAGGGGGCGTGGTGCCCTGTGATCGGGGGCGCTGGAGTTACAGCTCGCGGGGGGCGTGGCCTTTTCATACTTTCAGCACCTGCCCCTTTAAAGGTCTCTGCACAGCACTGTTAGTGAGTGTATTTAAGTTATGTGTTTAGTATGTTCTAGTGTTGGTGTTGGTGTTTGGCGTTGTTAGGATGTTGTTTTGTATTTGATTCTCTCTCTTGTGATTTTTATGGTTTCTTGGATTCTTGGACATTGGCTTTTGACTTCGAGTTTTGGATTACCCTCTGGATTATCTTGTCCTGGATTTGTTGTGTCTGTTCATTGTGGATTGTTTTGTATTTCACTGCTGTTTTTGCACTTGTCGTCACCCTATTCATTTACACGGTTAGTGTTTGTGTTGTTTTTTGTGTTTGTTCATTTATTAAATACTGTTTATTGTTTAGTTCCGTGTCCCGCTGCATTTTTGTCACAAACACTACCGTACCCACCGTAACAGAAACACCAACCACATAGACGACCATGCAGCAGTGGTTTTTTTGGGGGGGGTTTTGGTCTTCTTGGCCGTGTCAAAACAGGAGATTCATTGACTACTATGTTCAGGAATTTTTGGACAAGGTGTACGATCTCCCTCTGGAGGACCGTGCATTTATGTCTATTTTCAGGTTGAACTAGACCCTGCATTTAAGAATGTCGTTCCCCTGCCCGATCACATGTGGTCAATTATGGAATACATGAACTTTGCTTTGAGAGTGGCCTGCTCTGGTCTCCAACTGGGGGAAGTGGAGTTTGAGTCCGGGCCTGTTGGGGACTTTCAGCCGGTAGCCAGACAGGATCAGGGAGTGGAGCGTCTTGAAGCCAGAGCTGGAGAGGACTATTCGGGGGTACAAACCGGTGTCTGCTGTGGAGGAGGTGGCAGCCTATTCCGCTCTGGTCCGGGAGAACCCGGTGCTGGCGGGTGAGGCGCTGGCATCCGCCTGTCAAGTCAGTCCAGTTCCTCTCCAGGTGGTGGTGTCCGCCTCTCAAGTCTCTGTCCCGGCGGAGGTTTCCACTTGTCAAGTCAGTCCAGTTCCTATCCAGGTGGCGGTGTCCTCCTCTCAAGAGTCCGACCCAGCGACGGCGTTCGCCACACCTGAGTTTGCCCAGGCAACGTTGCTCACTCCTTCAGAGTATGCTCAGCCGAAGCTGCTCGCTGCTCCAGAGTCTGTCCAGGCGATGGTGCTCGTTACTCAGGGGTCGATCCAGGTGATGACATCCTCTACCTCAAAGTCTCCTCTCCGGCGTCGCAAGTCTCCTCCCTGGCGCCTCAAATCACCATCCTGGCGCCTCAAGTCACCGCCCTGGCGCCTCAAGTCACCGCCCTGGAGCCGCAGGTCACCGCCCAGGCGCCGCAGGTCTATACCCTGGCTCCGTAGGTCTCCATCATGGCGTCTCCAAGGGCAAGGGGGGGATCGACGGAGGGAGACGGCATGAGTTATACGGTGTGAGAACACGCCTACCAGGAGGGGGACCTTATGTTACGAAGCCGGACTCCCACGCTATTATGACATGTTGTTTTCTGTTTCCTTCATCTTTGTTCACCTCCTGGTTTTGTTAATCGTCATCACCTGTTTGTTCATGATTAGTGAGTGTATTTAGGTTCCGTGTTTTGTATGTTCTAGTGTTGGTGTTTGGCATTGTTAGGTGGTTGTTTTGTATTTGATTCTCTCATGTGATTTCTATGGTTTCTTGGATTCTTGGATTTTGGCTTTTGACTTCGAGTTTTGGATTACCCTCTGGATTATTTTGCCCTGGATTTGTTGTGTCTATCATTGTGGATTGTTTTGTATTTCACTGCTGTTTTTGCACTTGTCGTCACCCCATTCATTTACATGATTAGTGTTTGTGTTGTTTTTTGTGTTTGTTCATTTATTAAATACCGTTTATTGTTTAGTTCTGTGTCCCGCTGCATTTTTGTCACAAACACTACCATACCCACCATAACAGTAAAGAAGTGCTTTGCAAGCACCACTAATAATACTGTGCAGCTGTTTAGACCTGTATGGGATTTGGGGCGGCAGAACTCTCTGTTTGACCAGTACAGACACCTTGGGCTCTCGACAGGCTGTAAGTAAAAAAAAACACAAAAAAATATATCTTAGTTTCTGATTTAGCTTTAAAATTATAAAAACAACATTCTAAGGGTGTTTTGCACTTGGTTTGATAACCTGGTTTAATCAGGTTTGATTGCACTCCACTTTCCTGAGGTCTCTTTTCACATTCAAAGCATTTTGCAGTCAGTGCTTATGTTGTGGCAATGTTTGTACCAATGTTTGTATCTAATTGTAAAATTCCTTAAGTCAATCCAGTGCTTAAACAATGCAGACAGTGCAAAAAACAACACTATCGAATGGTGTTAATTTTAACAATTTTCCCTTTAGTTGTTTTATTGACAGACAGAGTATAAATGTTATATAAATGGTAAGGGCAGCCGTGGCCTAATGGTTAGAGAGTCGGACTTGTAACCCAAAGGTTGCAGGTTCGAGTCTCAGGTCCGGCAGGGATTGTGAATTACCAGCACCCTCTCCACCCTCAATACCACGACTGAGGTGAGACCCTTGAGCAAGGCACCGAACCCCCAACTGCTCCCCGGGCGCCGCAGCAATGGCTGCCCACTGCTCCGGGTGTGTGTTCACGGTGTGTGTGTGTGAGTGTTCACTACTGTGTGTGTGCGCACTTGGATGGGTTAAATGCAGAGCACAATTTCCGAGTATGGGTCACCATACTTGGCCTCACGTCACGTCACATGTTATAAATAAAGGCTTAACTTATTTTTTTTTATTTTTGAATTATATCCGCTCAATAACCCACTTAAACTGCAGTTATATCATTGATTACACTGAATTAACATATCTTAAACCTTTAACACATATGGGCTGAGTGCCAGTCCAGGTGCCATTAGGTTGACACATCCTCCGTGCATTGCCACTCAGTGCATAAGAGTGGTTACAGAAGAACTCGACTGTTTCAGGAAGGAGGTCTGGTATGAACTCAAAGTAACCATGATACAATGGTGCCAGTGGGGGACAATGTCTCCCTTCATCCTCTAAGAAAAAAAGAGAAAGATTGAGAAGGTAAAATGAGCATAAGAAAAATGATAAATTATAATAGAAAATTTATATCGTTACAAAGTAAACAAAAATATATTTATGGGAACTCCTGAATAGGGGCCTTAGTAAAATGTTAATAATTAATTACTTTCCAGATCATTTCTAGAAACTGTGGTGCTAAAAATTGCATGCTAGTGTTCATGATATAGTGGTATTAGTATACTTTAGCAATACCTTCAGTAATGCATTGGTGTGCATTTGAACACAGATCTTTCACTCTGATTTGTGTAAGTAAATAATGATATAAAGACCCTGTTTATAAGTAATTTCAAGTGTTACATTATACGTATATGTCAGGATCTGAACTTTGGGTCTTGTCCATTTTTGCTCCTATTCTCCATGTGTTCCTGCTTAATGTTATTTTTTCAGAGCATAAGATTTGGGTCCTGTTCTGTCACACTCTAGTTTTGACTCGTTCACAGTGTCAGGACCAAAATATATAAACTGTGTTCTTGTTTTTTGTGCCCATTCCTTGAGTCTTGGCCCCTCCCCCTTGTTTCCCTCCTATTATTAGTTCATGCCTTAGGGTAAGGGTCATCAGGTACTCTTCTATTTAATGCCCTTGTGTTTGCTGTCAACAAATGGTGACATTACAAATTCATAGTGAAGACTATAGCAACCAGTTTTAGTACCCTAGCAACCGCCTGGACTTACATTGATAAATGTGAAAGGCATTAGAACATCATAAAGACAAGTGTGTGGCGTCTTTTGACTCATATTAGCCATAAATCTTTAATTATCACCATGGAAACTGCTGATCCATACCCTAGCAGCCATGTAATAAAATCAGTAAGCCATATCTCATCATTAGAATATTGCAGAGACATATGGGTAAGCTTATTTTATTGAGCTGTCAAGTAGGCCTTAGGTATTTCCTTGGCAACTTCCTACAACACCCTTGCAACTATTTAGAGCACCCTAGCAAGCACATTATATCATGAATAAACCATATTTTTTTATCATGCTAAATGATAACATCATGCTAGTATCATAATAAAACATGCTAAAATCTTGGTTAGTTTATATTATGCTGATTTATATTATGTTTTAAATGATGCTAGTGTCATGTTAAGTCATGCTAACATCCTTTTCCATGACTCTCCTTAAGAAGAAGAGTAACAGATATACACTGGAAACAGATATTTTAAACAGATATCAGATACAGGCTGTTGTTAAGCCATCATTTTAAGATCACAAGAACAGTATTATACTACAACACTTAAACAAATGACATCATTACTTTGCACAAACACCATTCACATACTTTTCATCAAAACCTGCACGCAATGACAGTTCTGCAGGCCTTCCAGGTTGCCCTACTCAAATTATGCCGTTGGCCATTCCATGTTTGCTATGATTGCCACAATATGCATTTGTAGCTCAGCATTTAGGGGATTAAGAAATGGAAAAAAGCTTTTTCTTATTTTCGGGGTTTTGTTCTTGATTGTTGACAGCCGATAGTCAAGCAAAATGTTTTATCAATGTACCAAAGATGTGTATAATGTGTATAGGCTTATATGCTTATTTATAACATATCAAAATTCTTTTCATGACAATGCAATGGCGTCATACATCCTCAGATTCTTTGAGTGTGAATTATTTGGCTTTACAGGAGTTTAAAAATGTCCAGAGAGCATTAGTGATGTCAAGGTTAGGCTTTCTTACAAGAGATAACATGCATGACATAACTCTTCAACTATTCTTGTTGGATGTGAATCAGGTGTCTGTGCCACATCGTTTGATGCAGTGTGGTGGCTATGATCACCTGGATCGAAGGTGGAGTTAGCAAAAGTGAAGCTTGACAAGTGTTTTTATTTTTCTTGTTTTCTCTCCCAACTCTGAAGTCCCCATGTCAGATCAGGAAACTCGCTCTGTGATCTTAGTGTTCAGTTTTAAGGAGCTGGACATGGAAAATACTGATGCAGGTTAACAAGGTACACCACTCACTCACAAAAGCTTATTGAGGTTATCACTCAAAATGCAGCATACCACCTCCCTACTGGCAGCTGGGTGCAACCTCCCTACAAAAATCTCTTCTTTCATATCAAATTTGTAGATTTGCATTGTCTGAATCATACTCTGAGGGCATACAAGTTCAAGATGCTAACGCTCAAGCTTATTGTACACAGGATTGGTATGTTATGATAGATCTAAAAGACGCCTATTTTCATTCTACCTGAACACAGAACGTTTCTCTGGTTTGCTTTTGTGGGCTAAACCAATATCTGCACAGCAGACACTGCCTTGAGTGCAGCACAAACTACTTTCATTGAGAGCAGTTTGAGTCTTGAAATGGAGACTTTGCACCATGCAACCCACTTTTGACTCATTTCAGTGCCTGGTTGGTTCAGTGGTGGAATTTCTACTAGAGCATGTTTGAGTATGACAGGCCCTTGTTAAGATTACGGTATACTGGCAGTCATTGCAGCTATGCATGCATCTATAAATGGGGCCTTCGTAAGCAGTTAATGACTGGTCTTCTAAAGCATGCTAGACAACTAAGGCCTGCAGAATGAGAATGTCTTACTTGGATCAGTCTATAGTACTTGCAAGCTGTATTAAATGTTTCATTTGAGTCTTTGGAGTCAGTGTCTGAGAAACACATTTTTCTTAAAGAAGCTCTGTTACAGACTCTTTAAAGAGTCGGAAATTCACATTTTCAGTTTCATCCTGCTTAAACTTTGTTGATGAAAATGACCATGGTACAGAGTTGAGTTACCTCCAAAAGAAATGTCTTAGCTCTGTAACCCAGTTTCCTGAGAAGGAAACAAGATGTTGCATCTTTCTTTACACAATCAGAATCTAAGGATGTTTAATACTGATGTCTTTTTATAGTCTTAATGACATGTCACACTGTCAACTGACCCCCTTTTTGTCCAATAAATTTAGTTTCTTGTTTAGTATCTTTGCACAATTAATAAAATATTTTTTACTTTTTATATGCACAGCTACTTTGCCACAATGCAGCATTGTGAAAAGTACTAAATAAATAAAATTTATATCAATTAATCACATTGCATCACTTAGTGCTGCTTACTGCCATAGATTATATATCATGAAATTTTGTATGATAGGCTTGAGAACTATGCTGGCATTCAGTCTTAGAGCTGTTTAGATCCTGTCTAATTATCATTATGTAAACAAAGAAATATCATAAGTTCAGTATGAGTGCCATATGGGTCAGATTTAGGCCCCATGCTTTTTAATATGTTCCTATTTGGGTGACATAATGAAAATGTAATTGGCTTTTATTGCTAAACTGATTATACTCAGCTTTGTTTTTTTTAAAGCCCAACATACCAATCATTTTTTTGTATATAGCCCTGTAAATGTCTGGTTATCCTGAGATTTTGTACATACACAAGGCCAACATAAGTTATCAAAGACATTAGAGAAATGCTTCTGTTGTTACAGAAGTGAGCTTGGGAATGGCTTCCATGGCTTTGTAAGGAAGTTCAATTGCAGGATTTTAATGAGAATCGAGGAAGTGCAAAACAAGTGAGAAACAAAATACATACAGGATGCCTGAGCCAATAATGGAAGATGGAGACAGGGGAAAAAGAATAGCACTCTCAAATGGAAAAAAGGTAAGAAACACACAAAAGCACAAGAACTGTGTGATTCAAAACAAGACTAGACAAAGAGTGTGTGTGTGAGTGTATACTTGCATAATGCACTAATAGTCTGATTGTGTTTGGGTTATGAAATTAGCAGTCTGGAAATGGTAAGTGATGAGTGAAGGCTGTGAGAAGAAGGAGATGTGGCAAGGTGAATGTAGGAGTGAGGGAGAAGACGTATCATATAATACACTGAACAGCCACAACTTAAAAACCACCTGTCTATTGTTGCCGGAGGTCCTTCACATGCTGCCAAAACAGCTCTGATGCATAAAGGCATAGACTTCACAAGAACTCTGAATGTGTCCTGTGGTATCAGTCACCAAGACAGTAGCAATAGATCTTTTAGGTCCTGAAGAGGTAAGGCATATGTCAAAGTCAAGACCCGAATGAATAATCTATGGCCCCCGGGATGATATTTGATTAGTATTAGAACCGGCCATAAAATAAAAAAGCCATAAAAAATATTGGATTATTAATTTAATCATTAAATAATATACGGTACACTGTGTTAGGTCTTGGTTCAATAGGTTATGTGCAATCATTTTAATATGTTTTAATAAACATTGAACCAGTCCGGCCCTCGGCTTGTAGCAAATTTGTTTTTTTGGCCCTCTGATGTATTTGACTTTGAAACCCCTGGTAAGGCCTCTGTGGATCAGATTTGTTGGTCCAGGACACACCACAGGTGCTGAATCAGACTGAGATCAAAAAGTATTTGGAGGTCAGTCTTTTTCCTGTTCCTTAAACCATTCCTGAACATTATTTGCAGTGTAGAAGAGTGCATTATCTTGCTGAGACCAATGCCATAAGGAACACAACTGCAATAAAGAGTTCATTGTCTGCAACAATTTTTTTAGATGATATGGTACACATCAATGTGATATCCACACAAAAGCCTTTTTCCCAACAGAACATTGCCTAGAACAGGGGTCACCAACACGGTGCCCTCAGGCACCATGTCGCCCCCAAGGACCACATGAGTCGCCCGCAAGGACCACATGAGTCACCCGCAGGCTTGTTCTAAAAACTAGCACAACTCACTAGTGAGCTGCGTCTAAAATTTAATTTTATTCTGTTGCTATTCTTTTTTAATCACACTTGCATTTATAGATTAAAAAATGACAATATTCTAAAAATATGTTTATTATACATGAAGTTTAGATAAGTTTAGGTGAACTCTGACCTACTCTAGTTCAAAGGTCAGTATTGTGCGCGTGACAAAACTTAAGTGCTCATGAAAAGTAAGCTAGCGAGTGCAGTGAAGATGGGCACTGAATGCAGTTTCTTACCCCAAAAACATGGCAGAAAAAAAGAAAGAAAACATCTCACTTTCACAACAAATGGGAGGAGGAGTTCTTTTTTACGAATGTGAAAGAAACCTGCATGCGTCTCATTTGCGGGGCGACTGTGGTGGCGGTAAAGCGGCACAATGTGGAAAGACACTTCACTACATGTCACAAAAGCATGCTAACTACCCACCGGGAAGCACACTACGGGCAGAAAAAGCTCGTTAGCTAAAGGCAGCTTTGGGTAAGCAACAGTCTTTTTTCACGAGGCCGGCGTTTTCTGACATAAACTTAAGAACAAACACAGAACACGCCTCACTGATGCACATCTGAAAGACTCACAGTTGCAGTGTCAGGTTATACACCAGATTACAATACACTGGTGAACAGCATGCAATGCCAGTCTTATCACTAACAAAGAAACAGATACCAGATGTTGTCAGTGGCAACATGGCAGGTTGAATTCAAATATTAAAGAATTGTTCAATTTAAAAGTGTGTTCATGACATGTAGCTGTTATAATTTTAATAAAAAGGCTGTAGATATGGTCATTAGTTTAAAATGTGACAAAATTTATTTAAAAAATATGTAAGTTTATTTTTCTTTAACATTACATAATTGATAACGTTTTGAAACATGGTGCAACATAGTTCATGATTTGTTAAAAGGGTTTGTAACGTTGTCCAGCTCTCACGACTAGCGAGAAGCGCTAAGACTTTTATTTTGATGTTCAGTTTGTGTCACGTGTCTATGATGTCACTGGTCTTTATGTCACTTCCTGTTTCTGTTAATCACTTGCACCTGTGTTTGTATGATTAGTATGTGTATTTAAGTTCCTCGTTTTGTCAGTCAGTTTGTGGGTTATTGTTTAGGAGTTGGTTTTGTTCGTGGTTCATTCATCGTGTTTATTCTATCGTGTCTGGTCTTGGTCTTTGGATTTATGCCCGTGCTTTTGAATTACTCTTTTGGATTGCCCTTCGGATACTGTCGCCTGGTTTTTGGTTTGTCTTGTTGTTGTTTCACTATACACTGCTGTAGCACTTGTTGTCGCCCTTTTTG